>CM044958.1:24969823-25118978 GCA_024516035.1 Bactericera cockerelli
ACTCTGCCGAGCTGTATTTTTTTTGTATAGGGCGTACTTCACACCTCAGTGCTTTAGCTTTTAGACTAATACCCACCTACCTCAAGACAATTCTAATCGGAAAATAAAAATCACTCATGAATGAATGTACATACCTTCTAGGTATTCAATGTTTCTTTTTTGAAGCAGTTCTTGTTTTTTTTGCACACCGCAGGTATTAGTTTTTCATTGAATACCACGCATGGGTAGTTCATGTGGTTACAGCACCGCGACACTGGTCATAGTGGTCATGTAATTAAGCGAGCCCAAGGATCTGTGGATCTGATCCCACCCAGCAATACCTGGATTTTCCTCTTTTACTTGAGTCTGTGACCAGTGACCACCTATCACAAAACAAGGTGCCTGGTTCCCCAGGTACCTTAGTGTGATAGTATAAGTGCATACTCCTAAGTATTTTATTTGATTCATTTTAATTACTTATAAGTATATTTATTATGTTATTCAAAATATTGTAATGAAATGATGTACAAAATAAAGCACAAATCTTAGTAAAAAAAAAAGGATGAGACTCGGAGGGTATAGGTTGAAGAAAAGGCTTCGAATCAAATTTAAATTCATAATCTTAATATAATATATAAAATCCATTTACATTCATTCATAATCAACAAAACTCGAAATGGGCTAGACCAAGTAACTTCGAACCAAGCACAGAGTCTCCTTTAGTTTGGTATTCAGGTGTTTACTAATAAGATAGGATTTTTAAAAATTCCAAATAGCCACGGGTAAAAACCTCAACGACGACACAGTGCCGGGGTCTTTTATATTTAGTGCTAGTCTAATATATTTAGTGGAAATCAGTGGGATCAACACTAAAGCTAGTTGTTACCTGTAATGAGAAAATTTGAGTTTATTTACCTACTTGAAATTTTAATGACATCAGAGAGAGTAATTTATCATGAACTTCACCAGAAAGAAGATAGTAAAATAAAACAACAATTTAATTAATGATGAGTTTAAAATCATATATTTCGGTATCCTAAAGGAAATATACGCCTGTAATAGACATACCTACCTAACATTACATTTTATTCTACAGAAGAGGAACTACTAGGAAACCATTAAACATAAACATAAAGCACCCTTTCATCAATGCATGGAATTTCAGGGATAAAAAAATGCTGTTTCTAATGATATCAAGAGCACCGGACTCGTATTGTTACTGTGGACTTATTGTAAAATCTGGATCATTAAGTTCCAGCTGTTCCAGCATAGATAATTACTCTCATTCTAAGAAATGAAGGGTGAAATCAGGCCATCAGAGAACCTTAAGTTTTTATTACCTTAGTTTTTTCTTGACGTCTCAAACTTTTCAAACTTTTTTGTGTAAAAAAATAATTTGGTAAATTACAAAAGTTCTCAAAACATTCCCCTTCAGTTTTGTAAATAATTCACCATCTCTCCTAAAATCAACTTAGGATAATTTACAGAGTAGTTAGATATACCTAACGAGAAGACCAATAGGCTAATTTTTCAATGACCCTACGATCTACAACCTAAGACATACAATTCAAAAGGGGAATGCTGTGAGAATAATGGGGTCTATCCCCGACGATAACAAAATGGACGAGATATTCTATTTGTAAAAACTAAATAAAGCATATAATTCTGGTAATTTAAAGTTAAAAAAAAGACATACATAATAACTAGTTAGAGAGAATTATCCATTCATGAATGGAACTAGTTGCAGAGCAGTTGGTTCACCCTGCGAGGGACCTGTGCAGGTCCTCGTACTTCTGACCCGCCCCTGACAGCTTGACAGTGCTTCTCTTGCTCGGCTTGGCCCTTGGCCCGAACTGATCCCGTCGACCCCTTGAGGCCCAGAACTGTCGGTAGCCTCTGGGGTCGTCTTCAGAGATGTCGCGGCGTTCTATGACCACCACGCGGGGTTCCTCAGCGTAGGGCACGGCGACCCCGGGGTCCAGGCAGTCAGGCAGGGAGGCGTGGGGGGAGGGACCCCTGTTGCCCCACAGAGCCATGTCCTTGTCGGAGCCTGAAACATTGAAGATGCGTGAAGTAATAATAATTAATTAATAATAATAATTCCGTGTCCGTGAGATAGGTATTGATACCTAAATCACGGTGGTGAGAGGATTATATGGACGCCCAAATCCAATGTCTAGGCTCCTTTCATGTCCAATGCGTCAAGTGTAGAGATCACATTGGAATTTGTTGAATCAAACCTACCTAATTATGTCAGCAACGAAGCCCGAAACAGCTGTCCAGGTATGTTCTGGTATTCATGTACATCTAGTACAACTTCTCACTTTTCTGTTTATACTGATTTATACTGATATTTATGTAGTTAGTACTTTATATCCAGAAGATTTTAAATACTATATCTTACATTTATTTTTCCTATCAACTTTCAACAAAGAGGTATTACAGTCGAACCTGGAGGATATAAGAGAAATCTAGATATAAGAAAACAATTTTCAGGTCTTATTTACCTCTATTCAAGGTAAAATATTATTCAAGGTAAATTTATAGGTTTATAAGGGAAATCTCGATTTATGTAAGAGTAAAAATATCCGATCCCTGGAGTTCTCTTATATCCAAGTTTGACTGTTTGTATAGTCTGGCTGGGGAACTACAAACAGGGATGATACCAGCAGTCTGGCTGGGGGACTATAAACAGGGAGTAGACCAGCAGTCTAGCTGGGGGACTATAAACAGGGAGTAGACCAGCATTGTCTTGGTCCTGGGGGCCCTTGTCAATTATTAGCCTCCTTGTAAAGGCAGTGGTAGAAGTGCTGAATCATTCCTCCACTGTCTGGCTACCATCGTTCATAATGACGCCACCCTATGATGATAGTTGTATGCTTGTATGTTGTATGTAATACCTAGTTGTTATTGAATAAATGGTATAATAATATTCCAAATTCAGGAAATGGCCATGCCGAGATCGTGGCTCAGTGGTTAAGAGCATTGGTTGCTGACCCGGAGGTTGCAGGTTCAAATCCCGGCCGGAGCGGAAAATTCTGACCCAGTTTTTCCGTTTCCGGAATGGCATGGATGTAAAGGTATTGTGCCCTGAAGTAATGCGAAAGAGGTTCCGGGGCACAACTACTTCCAAAAAGAAAAAAAATCAGGAAATGGCCAAATTTATTGAAAGTAAATGTTCGGCGAAAACACAAGATTTTGAGTAGCCTACCAGAGAATTTATAGTTCCTTACCAGATACTTGCTGTACGGGGGGGTTCCAGAGGGCAGGCAAATCTTCCAAAGTGTTCGCGCTGTCAAGACTCCGCGGCCAAGTCGGGGAGACACCTTCATAGGCTCTTCCCCTCTGGGCCCAAAAGGGGGGTTCTTCTTCCTCCTCGGAGGTAGCTTTGGCCCGCCGGGCCCTGGTCGGGTAGAAGTTTGGGTACCGCTGGTTCTCCAGGAGAGAGCGGAGGCCTGTGCGACTGACTCGCTCCTGAGAGTGAACCTCACTCATCTGGCAACATAAATCCGTTCATACTGGTCAATGCCGGAGTAGCCAAAGTAAGTATCGGGAAGGAATTCAAAAAAAAAAAATCTTTAAAAAATGTAAGTGGTCCACTAGAGTGAAACATTTTTCGTACACTTCACAAAGATTTTTTAAGAATAAATAAAATAGTAAATCGATGGTAAATCGGTATTACCGGTCATTTGTTGGTATGGGGAGAATTTTTTTAGTAGAAAAGTCGAAACAAAATCATGAAAATATCATCAAGGTAAAAACAAAAGAAAAGTAAAACATTATAAAAAATATGGATATTATGCTGACCCAAACATATCAAAGTAAAGTTCCAAATGGTAAAACTCACGAGGGAAATTAAAAATGACTGAAATGTCCAGGGGTGAAAAAAATCGTATCCTAATGACCTGAGAACATATTGTGTTGGATGGAAAAGGATATAGTGTTATACCTATTTACCAAGGCTGCCCCAATAATATACCTATCTGGTGGGTCAGCACCACATATATTATTTTTGTACCTTTTGGCTCCCCAAAAAAACTCGTTTTCCATGGTCACCCCTTCTGACAGGTTTCACAAATTGTAAATACTGCGAATGTACCCAAAATAGCTATAGCTTGGTCTATTGGCATAGCCGTTTTTGAGTTCTGTTGTTTATGAATGAATTAATGTAAATGTAGGTGCGTATTTTATACAAGGTTGAAAAAAAAAAAAAAAATATATAGGAAATTTCGGAATCAATACTAAAATAATCATGGCCGTTTTTGATTATGATTTAAATGTATTTTATAATATAGGTATTAACATTGAACAAAAAATGTAATTTATTGTATTGACTAAAATTGCACATTTTATTGACTTCTGCTGTTGAACAGCCTTGAACTATATGAAAAGATGACAAAAATATATTTAAAAATAGGTATGCCTATTTAACCTTCCACTAAACAGTGTTATTATTATTTCCTCACCTTTTGGCACTAGATTTCTTCTAATTCTACGTAGAATAGTTATTTTACAAATAAACAACTTGTTCTCAGAGCTATTAGACTTAGACCGTTGGACTATTAAAGTAAATTTATTATTGTTCTGAATCTTTCACGTTGTTGAACATCTAGGCTAAAATTGACATTTTCACACTCGTATATCCATTTGTACAAAATGGTTGCATGATGGCAGTAAAAGTTAATGAATTGTAGAACATGAATACTTTAATTGTGTACTTTTAGCTACCTATGTAAGTATATATTTACATACCTATAAAGATATGCACACATGAAATTATAATTATAATATACCTATGTATTTTATGAGTACCTATAGATAGTACGGATTTAATCCTGAAACATGAGTACCATCATATCAAGGGGAAACATTTTCTGGCAATAGGTGAGTTCGGTGCGAAGATTACCCGCACCTTTTTCGCACGTATGAATTCGGTGCCGCCGAAAAAAGGTGATGTATGAGTTCGGTGCGGTCCTAATGACTTATAAATTGATTGTTTTTTTATAATGTACTCTGTTGCCTGTTAACAGTCATCCTGCTGTTATTAAGTTAGTAGATTATGTTGTAGACAGTTACATTCAGCAAGGCTGTCCATTTCCTCCTTGAAGGCCATGCCTAGGGTTAATAGTAGGGTTAGGTAAAATACAATGAAGGCCATGCCTTGGGTTTATAGTAGGGTTAGGTAAAATACAATGAAGGCCATGCCTTGGGTTTATAGTAGGGTTAGGTAAAATACAATGAAGGCCATGCCTTGGGTTTATAGTAGGGTTAGGTAAAATACAATGAAGGCCATGCCTTGGGTTTATAGTAGGGTTAGGTAAAATACAATGAAGGCCATGCCTTGGTTTTATAGTAGGGTTAGGTAAAATACAATGAAGGCCATGCCTCGGTTTATTAATTGAAGGCCATGTCTATAAGGAAAAAAATACTATAATTACCTGATCATCAGGGCAAGTACCAGAGCACCGAATTCATACATGACCTTTTTTAGGCGGCACCGAATTCATACATGACCTTTTTTAGGCGGCACCGAACTCATACATTTTTTACTTTCCTTATCCTATAATAAGGAAAGTATTGTATTCGTCGAAAATTTGACCTACCCAGCTTTTCACATTTCTGGACGAATCATAGCCTCAGGATACCAAAAAAGTGGTTTTCAGCCATTGGTCCGTGCGTCTGTCTGTGTGTCTGTCTGTGTGTCTGTCTGTGTGTCTGTGTGTCTGTGTGTGAACAGGATATCTCAAGAACGGTAAGAGCTAGAGACTTGAAAATTGGTATGGTAATTAATTTTATACACCAGACGAACCATGAAACTTTTGGTTGAAATCGGCCGCATTCTGCGGCCGCAGGGCCGCAAATATTGGCCGCAAGCACCGCTTCTTTGAATTGGTTAAAGATACAAAAAAAGTTCGAGAACAACATTTTCTCAGATTAAAAAAATAATAGGGGTTCACTCTGATCATTTTTTTGATATCTTTAACTTTTTGGAAACCGGCCCCAATTTACCGGTATTGTAGGGGGACCCGATTGGACTAACTTTTTTATTATTCATCCTAGATGGGGGTTGTGACATATCAAATTAAATGATTTTGAAGTGCTGATCACGAATTTGGCATTGATTTTTAGTTATCTGTTACCGTTCAGTCACCAGTGGCGGAATTCGACTCCTTTTTGGGAGATAAGGAAAGTCGTGTGATGTTTACACCAGATTTTTTATTTTCCGCACCGAACTCATACGTAGCCCATTTTCTACTTGGTTCGTTTTTTTTTTTTTTTTTTTCATTTGTTTTTTATCCCAGGTGTGTCAACTGTGAAATCTTAAATAGAACCACCCTCTTTGTGATACATTTCTGGAAAGTAGTTGACATTAAAAGTATCTCAAGACAAGTTTGATTTTAAGATATCGTATAAATTCTAATCGTACTGAAACCTCCGAAAAGCAATGTTTGATATCTCCGACCTTGTTTAGTTTAAAATCTCAAACCTGTCTTAAAATACTTTTAATATATTTAAGGTATGATGGTTCCATTTAACATTCTAAAGTTGTCCCCTGGTAATGATTAAAAAAAATCAAAACTCAGTTAAAAATGTTAGCCCTTTAATATAACGTGTTTTAGCATTTTTCATAATTTAAATCCGTTCCTAGATATTTTGAGTGGCTCCTTTTTTTTGGCGGACCTTGTATGTAAAATTGTACATAATTTGTTGTCAACGACTGAACTTACTGTTAGGCTGTTATCCGGCTTAAACGAACTAAGATATAATATATGATATAAGATATGTTTTATTGATTGTTAAAATAATACAAATTAAGTACATGAATCAAACGTCAAGAGGGTATGAATTTTTTTGCGAAAGTAGGTATCTTACTAGGTATGTAGTGGTTGTTGTGTTTTGTATAATTACTCACCTGGTGGAAGAAGTGAAGCAGAAAGGTGAGCACGGTATATCCTAGCACTGAACTCATGTTCCCGGCCCCTCTGCACTCTGCCAAATAAAGTCCAGCGGCCCTTTCCTTTCTTTAAATACCTCACTTGGAGATCGAGAAGAAAATGAAGAGAAGAAAACTTACCGGACCACAAAATTAAGTTAGGGACCTACATGTTGACCGCTGGTACAGGGGTGTAGTACTTACAGGGTTCAACTATTGCCTACTTCTCCCTGGACAGAGAGAATTATCATCATAATGATAAGAGTAGTAGGTTAAATCTTCACAAATTATGCTGAATCACAAGTAGAGATAAAGTGAGAAATGGATGTCCCAACTAGAACAAAATAATATTATAGATAATACTAGCGGGTTACACCCGCCGCTTCGCCAGCCCATCAAACACACACAACGCACACGCACACACACCCACCCACACACACACACACACCACACACACACACACACCACACCACACCACACCACACCACACCACACACACCACACCACACCACACCACACCACACCACACCACACCACACCACACCACACACCACACACGCACACACCACACACACCCACACACACCACACACACAAAGCACACACACACACACCACACACACACACCACACACACACACACACACCACACCACACACACACACACACCACACACACACACACACACACACACACACACACACACACACACACACACACACACACACCACACACACACACACACACACACCACACACACACACACACACACACACACACACACACACACACACACACACACACCACACACACACACGACACACACACCACACACACACACACACACACACACACACACACACGACCACACACCACACCACACACACACACACACACACACCACATCACACACACACACACAAAAAAATGTCATTTAGGTTTGAAAAAAAACCTGAATATTTTTTGTCGCCCATCTATTTTCTGGTCTTCCGCGGCGTAGCTCAAGAATGGCTCATCAGAATTTCGCGATCAATATGTCAAATGAAAGCCTAAACCCTTGCCTAAAACTTTCTCGCTCTGAGTTGATAGGTCGTCACTTCAAATTTCGAGAAAAAATGTCATTTAGGTCAAAAAACGTGAATATTTTACATGTTACCCATCCATTTTTTTACCTTACCCGGCGTAGCTCAAGAACGGCTCATCAGAAATTCGCGATCGATATGTCAATTGACACACACACACAAAATGTCATTTAGGTTTGAAAAAAAACCTGAATATTTTTTGTCGCCCATCTATTTTCTGGTCTTCCCCGGCGTAGCTCAAGAATGGCTCATCAGAATTTCGCGATCAATATGTCAAATGAAAGCCTAAACCCTTGCCTAAAACTTTCTCGCTCTGAGTTGATAGGTCGTCACTTCAAATTTCGAGAAAAAATGTCATTTAGGTCAAAAAACGTGAATATTTTACATGTTACCCATCCATTTTTTTACCTTACCCGGCGTAGCTCAAGAACGGCTCATCAGAAATTCGCGATCGATATGTCAATTGAAAGCTCGAACCCTTGCCTAAAACTTTCTCGCTTTGAGTTGATAGGTCGTCGCGACAAATTTCGAGAAAAAATGTCATTTATTTCAAAAAACGTGAATTTTTTTTGCGTCACCCATCCATTTTTATCCTTACTCATTGTAGCTTAACCTCAGGGAGATATAATCTAGCCTAGAAGAATTTCCTGATCCAAAGGGACCTATGTGCAAAATTTCAGGTTTCTCGGTCAAACGGTGTGGATTTGTATAAAGAACATACATACATACACACATACACACATACATACAGACAGCTTTCTTTTATAGATATAGATTAAAAATAAACAAAGTTTCAAAAAATGTTGCCTACGGCAATATAGGCCTTCTGTGCTTTCAAAGACTCTCTAATCAGTTGACCAAATAATTTCAAGTCTTTTAAGATCAGTTTTTCTGTGTTTTAAGAGATTTTATGGTACATATACCAAAAAATGTAGAGCACGGTCTATTTAAGTTTTTTATACGAGTAACGAGGTGAGACTTAACAATCTAAGAATTCTTGGATAGAGGGGCAAGGACTCTGAATGTTACAGACCTCTCTTTAAATAAATATTCATTAAAATAAAAAAGAATTCTTGGATACCTACTATTTTGGATCAGTTTTCAAGACACTTTGTTTCGATCTCTGAGGTCGTATAGTGATGAATTGATGATACATAAGTAGAAAATACGTAAACTTATACATGTATACCTAATGAAACGATTTTGGACCATTTACCCTGGGATCTTCTAAAATGTTTCAACTTTCAAAAATAGAAAAGGTTAATTAAAAATATAATAATAATAATAATAAATAATAATAATAATACCCGGTGTACGGGAGTATATTTACGGGAATAGCCCTATTTACAATGTCAACAATAAAAATTTCAATAAATACAAAGATTAAAATAAAATATTGTTAAAAAGTATACAAATAAAGCTTACGAGAAAAGTAAATGAATAGGTAAGTATAAACAAAGTCAGGTAAAATCAAAATCGTTGTCATGGTTTGCTGCTCGAATCATTCTGTTTAGAGGCGAGAAATGTGAGTAGTTGGTAGCACATGTTGTTGAGTAAAACAAGTTATTTTTTCTCAGCCTTCTATGACAGTCAAAAGATACTGTGGACAAGAGTTTGTTACAATCAATCAGTCCAGTTAGTAACTTTTTCAGGAAAAATGAGTCCGCTTGTAGGCGGCGCTCTGACAGCGTGTCGATACCTACAACAAAATTAGAATAACGCAGTCCACAGTAGAACAAAAAACGTTTTTGGACTCTGTCCAGCAAGTTGGCATGCACATTATAATGGGGTGACCATACCACACTACCGTATTCCAGTAGAGAACGAACCAGGGCCAAGTACAAAGTCTTGAAGGAAACTGCTGATAGACCTTTAGAAGAACGAAAGACATAACCCAAGAGTCGATGACAACGCATTGAGAGGTTCGAGATGTGAGCAGAAAAAGAGAGTTTACGGTCCATTAAAATTCCCAAGTCCTTAATCTGATCAACATGCACAAGAGGTTGATCGTTCAGAAGGTACTGAAATGTAATTTGCTCACGATGCATAGAAAAGCACATAACAGCACACTTATGCAACGTTAACTGTAAGCCATTGAGTGAAAGCCATTGGTTAAATGAATCGAGATCTTTTTGGAGTAGTAAACAATCAGCTGAAGTTGAAATAGATTTGTAAATTTTAACATCATCTGCGAACATCTGGAAAGAAGAATGACAAATAAACCCAGGAAGATCATTAAAGAAGAGGCTAAAAAGAAGTGGGCCGGAGTGACTGCCTTGACCCACGCCCGAAGATACATTGATATAACCGGAAACATCATTGCCAATCTTAACAATCTGAACACGACCATTCATTGAATTCTCCAACCAACAAAGAAAAGAATCACCAATGCCATAAGATCTCAATTTGGCAATAAGAAATTTAGGATTTACCCTATCGAATGCTTTGGCAACGTCGGTATATACAGAGTGAACATCTTTGCCAGATTGGAACGAGGTTAATATATCTTGTTGATAGGAAAGGAGATTCGTGACGGTGGATCGTTTCGCAGTGAAGCCATGCTGCTGTTCAGCAATGAAGTGCTTGCAGGCAAAAGAAAGTTGTCCGGAAACCAACTGATCGAGTAGTTTTGGTATTGCAGACTGAACGCAAACACCTCTGTAATTACCAACGTTCGACCTGTCACCAGATTTATGTATAGGAAATATGAAACTAGATTTCCACTTTGATGGATACACACCAGAAGAAAGAGATCTGTTAAACAAGATGGTCAAAGGTTTTGCTAAGGATGCAGCACATTTTTTTAAGATGAAACTGGGGACATCATCCGGGCCTGAAGAAAATTTTTGTGGCAAAGATGACAAAGCTTTCAAGACATCGGCAGAAGAAAACGAGCAACAGTTAAAATCAATATGATCCAAGCGAGGATATTCAGGTACTCTGACGTCTGAATCTGAATAAGCTGCGGAGAAAGACTTAGCAAATAAATTCACAGTTTGATGACCACTGCTACTCGTTTCGCTGTCCAAATACATATCTTTTGGAAACCCATCAATCTTACGTGACTTGTTCACAAACTTCCAAAAAGACCGAGGGTTGGATTTGAGATCCCTGTCAGACTTTTGCATGAATGAAGTATAGCAACTGGAGCCCAAGGAACTACAGCGAGAACGGAGTGAAGAGAATCGAACATAATCAGTTGCTAGACCATGCTTTTTATACTGTAAATGAGCTTTCTTTTTTTTACGGGTCAGAGAAATCAGTTCTTTAGAAAACCAAACAGGATAAGTAGAACTATATACTTTTTTCAAAGGAGTAGAGAGAGCAATAGCTTCCAACAAAATATCATAAAACCGGTCAGTCACATATTCGATATCTTTCTCAAAAGTAACGAAATGCCAATCAACATTGTCCAAAATTCTCCGCAACTTCGTAATATCACATTTTGAAAAATCACGAATTATACTGTTTTGAGAAAGTTTCACAGAAATATGAGGGACCGGAATGAAAAAAGAAAAGGCTGTGTGGTGAAAACTGTTGGAAAGCAGGGGATCATCACATGAAGTTGTAACAATACTGTCATAGTTTGTAAAAAGAAGATCTAAGAATACACCATGATCATTATGAACCGAATTGGCCTGATAGAGAGACAAGCTGTTAAACGATTCACATACCCTAACAGCAGGTGACAAATGATGACAGTCTACGACCATGAAAGCATTATCATCCACATGATCCACACTCCACTTGGCGTCTCTCAAGTTATAGTCACCGGTCAAGAAAACCTCAGCATCAGGGATAGCAACATCAGAGAAAAAAGTAAATTGATGAAATATGCTGATAAATAGAAATAATTTTTACTTTGAAATGTACATTATTTTATGTAAAGAAATCTTGTGATTGAACTTCAGAAACATAGTAAAGTAAAAATATAATATTGCGTTTCTTATTAGGTAGGTAGGAATGTGGGAGACACAGATTCCGAGTAGTGATAAGTAGCAATAGTAACCGGTGGAGATACCATCAGTCACTATGGTATTGGTGGACAATAGGAGAAACCTAGTGTAACTTTGACCTGATATGAGAAGATAGAAGTCATAATTTTGTTGTATTTTTTACTTTCCTTATCCTATAATAAGGAAAGTATTGTATTCGTCGAAAATTTGACCTACCCAGTTTTTCACATTTCTGGACGAATCATAGCCTCAGGATACCAAAAAAGTTGTTTTCAGCCATTGGTCCGTGCGTCTGTCTGTCTGTCTGTCTGTCTGTCTGTCTGTCTGTCTGTCTGTCTGTCTGTCTGTCTGTGAACAGGATATCTCAAGAACGGTAAAAGCTAGAGACTTGAAATTTGGTATGCAAATCAATTTTATACACCAGACGAACCACGAAACTTTTGGTTGAAATCGGCCGCAAAATGCGGCCGCAGGGCCGCAAATATTGGCCGCCAGCGCCGCTTCTATGAATTGGTTAAAGATACAAAAAAAATTACAGAACAACATTTTCTTAGATTAAAAAAATAATGGGGGTCTTTTCTTATCATTTTTTTGATATCTTGAACTTTTTGGACCTCGGCCCCAATTTACCGGTATTTTGGGGGGGACCCGCTCAGACAAAACTTTTTTATTATTCATCCTAGATGGGGATTGTGACATATCAAATCAAATGACTTTGAGGTGCTGATTACGAATTTGGCTTTGATTTTTAGCTCACTGTTACCTTTGAGTCACCAGTGGCTTTTGGTCCTGTTTCCATTCCTAATATGATAAGGAAAGTCGTGTGATGTTTACACCAGATTTTTTCATCACTGGGTTAGGTATTTCATAGTAAATAAGATTCTCAACAACAGAGATCAATGACCAAAAAATTAATTCGTAAAGCTCTCTTTGTCTTCTAGGAACCTATGTGTAACACAACGCCGCGTCGTAAGACAGGTTTGAGTCACACACTCAAATGAATGGTGAAAAATTAATGCACTGGGTGGGATTCGAACCAACGGCTCCCTGCGCTACCTGGATTACCAGGTAGTGTAGGGATCCACTTCACCCTGTTTGTCAAGTGCTAGCAGGCCAGCACCCACAAGCTAGAAACAGGTAATTCAATTAAAACGATTTCATTCTTATTTGTTTTCTTTTTTTCGTTTCGAGAAAAATCTTATTTTAGACGAATGGGAAAAAAAGAAAGACCGAACTTAATTTGATCAAACTTGTAGTTTCTTATTATTTTAAACTCTAATCCGTCAGCGCAAGGCAACAAGTCCTACTGCACCAACGTTTAACAAAACACATCTTTATTCAATTCACATTCGTATGTAAGTACATAATTTAGTGAGACTTTGCTTAAAGTACAATAATAACAATTGTAATTGAAATACACGCCTTACAATGTATACCTTTTAAAGCTAGAAATTTCAAAAGGCTATACCTCAATATCATCCACAAATGTACATATAAGTTAAGAAAGACGGGAAAGCATCTAGAGAGAGGAAAAAAAAAATTAAAGATACTGTGTATGAAAGAGTGAAAAAAGAAACTAGAGATCAACTGAGTGAGAAGAAGAAGAAAGGTAGAGAGCAAAAATATAATAAGAAGCGAGGAAAAAAAAAACAGAAATAAATAAAGAAATTTAACTTGGGTATAAATTAAAAAAACACTGCCAATTATGGACACAATACTTCCTCCTGATTGTTTCACATTATGTACACGTGCGAATTTTGAGTTTTTATACTAAATTACTTGTATCTCCGAAACGGCTGAACCGATTTTCTTCAAATTTGTTTTATATGGTAGAAAACCGTTTTTTCTACATTCTAGATTCTACAAAAAATTCTGTATCGGCAAGTCGTGGTTCTTATTTTTTGACTTTATTGTCCAAAATTTCGGATTTTCTTAAATAACAGAGTCAAATTATAATTAATTAAAAAGAAAATATAAAAAGTCTGTGTAAAACAATAATATGCATATACATACAAAATTTCATCAAAATCGGATGTACCGTTCACAAGATATAAACATTTAAGTAAAAAGTTAGTGGTCAGGCGCATGGTCTCTTTCACCCAGAGCCGCTAGTACAAATTCGATGAATTTAAAATGGGACCATCTACAGAATGTCTCCTAGATGTGTACAAAATTTCATCAAAATCGGTCGAGTAGTTTCCGAGATTTGCGCGTTACAAGGAATCGTTTTAACAGACAGACAGACAGACAGACAGACAGACAGACAGACCGACAGACCGACAGACGGACACAAAACCAAATTTGCTCAGGAGGTTATGAAACGTCCAGAAATATGAAAAAAATTGAAATCGGAGCAAAAAAATATTTTTTTTTACAAAAACGAACACAATACTTCCGATTTCTAATATTAGAAATTTCTCGGAAGTAATATAAATAATATAATAGGTATGGTATACATATAAACATGAGAGATAAAAAGAGACAGAATCCGAAAGAGTGTACAAAAGTTTGTGGGAGACATTTTTAACAATGAGTTTTATTCAATTTTTCTATTCTTGCCTTAAGCTCTACAATCTAATTATTATTTTACTGGGGATAAATTCAACCTTTGTTTTTACACTCTGTCGTATAGAAGCTACCTAATTCTTTACATCGAAAAAACTTTCCCCGTTTTTTTTATATTTAAAATGAATAGACTTGAGCTCACGATTAGCTCAGTGGTAAGATATAGTCGCTTGCCATGTGGGATGTCACGGGTTCGAACCCTAGAATTGACGGAAAAATGGCAATCAAATATTGTTTATAGTTTTTTGTTGGTTTTTACAGTTGTTTGTGCGCTAGTGTTGAACTGTTGACCCTCCCACTGGAGCTCACTTCAATGGTATCTCGGAGGCTAATGTAAAGGCTGTCAAATCACATTTGTATAGGTGTGTAGGAACTCAAATACTTTCGCTTGAAGAGCTGTGTACTATTTCAGCACAAATAGAAGCTCTATTGAATTCTCGTCCATTATGTGTCTTGAGTTCAGACCCTTCAGAACCGAGTGTCCTCACTCCTGAACATTTTTTGACCCAAATTCCATTAGAAAGCCTACCGGCCTCAGACGTAGTAGATGAAAATCCAAATCGACTTACTCGATATAAGTTATTGGACCAAATTATCCAAACATTTTGGAAACGTTGGAACTCCGAATATCTTCATGACTTACAGTCGCGTGAAAAATGGAACACTAGTTCCTCGCCTCTTAGTCCAGGACAAATAGTTTTAATAAAGCAGGACAATATGCCACCCTTACATTGGTCACTTGCTAAAGTAGTAGAGACTTATCCTGGGAAGGACGGTGTTGCTCGCGTGGTTCTAGTTAAAACCCAAAAGGGTGAATTGAAGCGGCCAGTTAATAAACTGTGCCCCTTACCTTCGCAGTAGGTACTTACCTACTTATTGTTATGTTTCACATTATAATATGATGAGACTTGTAAATAAATTTTATTTTTCTTCATGGTGGTAGCACTGGTGATTTGTGCAGGCAAATTTCTATTTTTCAGTATTTTGCTAAGGCAATTTTGATTTATTTTGTAGTTTTGATAAGTTCGATTTTTATTTTATTTTGTAGTTTTGCTCATGCAATTTCCTTTTTTTTATTTTACATATAATCTTGTAGTTGTAGTTATCTATTGTTGCTAATTTACTGTTACTTTCTTTGTTCTTGATATTTTGCATTATTTGCTTTTAACCATTTTCATTTATTATTTGCATTGTTTTTGAATGGTTGAAAGTGCACTCTTTCAAGGCTGGGGGGATGTTCACGCCATGTGACTCCAGTTTGAATTGCCTCCAAACTTTCCCCGCGCATATCAATCGATCTCTACGCCCCTAACTGTTAGAGATAACACTTCGATATCAGATGATAGGCATATCATATGTTCTTACAAAGAAAGCGACAGAAATTCGGTACGATAGATTGGGAACGACGATGCCTCGTTCAGATTGTTACAAACAGTGGTCAGGCAGGGTACGTCTTCGCTCCTTCCTCAATCTACCCCCTTTGATCCACTTCTAAAGGCGTACGTAAGTACTTGGTACAAGTACTCAAGGTAAGACCATCCAATCTCATTTCGTAGTAGTAGATTATTTCTTCCTTTTATCTTTCCGTGTAAATTTAATACCCTTTAGTACCTTATAATACACCCCTTTGTAGTAGCGTTATTGAACCAGCGGCCTTTTCTTCGTCAAACCCCAGTAACTGGGAAACTTAGGTCTTTCGGCTTCAAAGCCCCAGTTACTACAAAACAATACAGGACCTGTATTGTTTTGTGTCACTTCTCGCTCATCAGAGGGAAGGGCGGAGGCATACTAGGGATAGGCAAACTACAAAACAGACAACAATCGTCTACAGTAGCTGCTTCTTCATGGCTATATACAATAAAAAAGGCTGTAAAACACTAATCTTGAAAAAATATAAATCTATTCTCAGTTCAAGCCAGGCTCGGCACAATGGTCAAAGACTTTTCAATTTTAGTTATAATTATGTATAAGTTGGATTTGAAAACAGTAGCGTTTATCCAGTCACTTTGAGAATGAATAATGAGGGATACAAAAATTCAACAGTAGAAGGCGGAAGACTTTTCTTACAGCCCTTGGATCTCTCGAGTCCTTTGTGTCGTGAAGGTGAAACAGAATTATCTACAGGGTGTATGAGAAGTTTGAAAGTAAGGTTCTTTGAAAAACACAAATTAGTAACAGAATTAAAGTTAAGATAAGCCAGACTGTTCCTCAAGTCGGGCTATAGTGCGTTTTGATCGGTTGAAAATCCGACTTGAGGGCGTGTCCGGCTTATCAGCTTTACTTTAATCCTGTTTCATAATTTGGCCCCTTGTGTTTGCGATGTCAATATTGCTTTTAAATATATAAAATCGTCAAACTACTTTAGATAACCCCCTCCGCTTTGCTAGCTACTCATAAACTTCATCTAACCTGAAACACCAGCAGAAAAATATAAGAACGAAAAGATTTAAGAGGCTCTGAGCTGGAAGCTACACATTAGCTGAGAGCCACACAATTAACTGGTACATTCAACATACAATCTCCGCTCTTCAAAGTAGTCCTGCAGTTTTCCTTGAACCCTGTAGAAAACTTCACGTCACGCGCCTAGATGATTCTATCACGAAACAAAAGACTCAATTCTGAGAACTGAAGAGTTCCTGCTCTCACCTCTTGAAAGCTGGCACAGGACAAGGGGATTAGATTGCCAGGTAGGAGGAGATTAGGGGATCCTTACTGGGGAGATTAGTAGGACTACGCCCTAGTCAAGTGTCTTTGAGTAGGTAAAGACTTAAGAATAAAATTATCGTCCCTTGAGTTTAAATAATTACACTTTAAAAAGAACTTGTCGAGTAAAGTTGTTGAAAATTATGCCCGGTTAAATTTTGGAAATTTTCAAGATCAAATTTATTGTTCTTAAGAACGAATTACTGTGCGGAAGAAATGGACAAATTTTTACCTGGTATTTTCTTTACAATCAATTAAAATCTAAAAACATCTTCTCGTTTCTCTGTTTAGACTTGACGATTTCTTATAAACGCCTAAAAAATTCATTTATGCAATGTGCAATAAAATCTCAAATAATTTTTATCAAGGTTAGTTTTAGTTTAGGTCAAATTTTCTCCAGCCTAAGTTATATCATACCTAGGTGCATACACAGACACATACATCAGGAGAAAGTGAGAAGGGAGATACATGTTTGAATGAAGACTTGAAGACTTTTAAGTAAGGGCAGGGGCTAGGGGGGGAGGGGGGGGGGGGTGAGTATGTGGGGTGTTTTATTTAGATAACACTTGAGCTTGGCCAGTGGTGTATCACAAGTTTAACCTACTGAAGTTCTTTTTATCGCGTTTAAAAAATATAAATTTTAATTATTTGGTATAAGTTAGTAAAAATGGTATTTTTTTTGTAGACTGTCAGCGCAAGAAAGGTAGTCCAATTTTGCCAACAATACAAAGCACCTCTTCTTTTTTTGAATTTTTGAATTTGAAAGAATAAATTTTAACAAAATATAGTCAGACAATTAGGTAAAAAGTTGTCCTTTTATACAATTTCACAGCCTGAGTAGAGTAAGTACTGGAACTGAAAATCTTCGTTCAAAAGTGGTAATGTCCGTTACGATATGAACATGCAGTTGAAAGCGACGTTAACAAAAAGCCACATACCTATATTTATTTGACATCTATTTTCCTGTAGGGACTACTTCTTGGCAGTGGAAGGATCATTATGATGGACAACCAGATACAATACCTGGAGCTCTTAGCAACATTATCAGACTGGTCACTTGTCACCAAGTCCTAACCTCGCTTGTGGTTGCTTAACTTTAGTATCAGAACAAGCTGGTGCATTCAAAGAGCTATTGACTCTTATCTGGTTCTTAGGCATTATAATTATTATTTGTTTCTATTGGAAAACTGATTTGTGCAAATGAGTGAGGTAGCTCTTCACACGAAACACACCACTGCCTTGCATCTTCAGACATGAATATAGGATTAACAGGGAAATCTCGTTCTATAAAAAAGCTTTTACTTTTAGAGAGCACCTTTTTATTAGGTATCTAAATGTGAGTTCTCAACACCACCAAAACTTTTAGCAGGCAGGGATTAGAGCAGCGCTCTCTATCCACCAATCTCTATCCATCTCTCGCTTAGATTACAATTACTTTCCTTTTAATAGGATAAGGAAAGTAAAAATAGCATGGAACAATAATCTTTTTTAAATTCAAATAAATAAATAGCTACCTACCTGATCGATGATTTTTAACGAACAAAACAGTTTTCCCCAAAGATGAGATTATCTTTCATCCTCCCGAAACGTCACAAAAATATTCAACTACAAAGTCTGATAACTGAAGATTCTAAATTGAATGACTTCCGAGAAATTTCTAATATTAGAAATCCGAAGTACCTACTGTGTTCGTTTTTGTAAAAAAAAATAATAATATTTTTTTGATCTGATTTTCATATTTCTGGACGTTTCATAACCTCCTGAGCAACTTTGGTTTTGTGTCTGTCTGTTATAAATATTTCTTGGATCGCGCAAATCTCAGAAACTACTGCATGAATTTCTATGAAATTTTGCACACATATACCTAGGTGACGTTCTGTAGATGGTCCCATTTTAATTAATCAACTTCGCAACAGCGGTCCTGGGTGAAAGAGACCATGCGCCTGACCATTAACTTTTTACTTAAACGCTTATATCTCGGAACGATACAACCGATTTTGAAAAGAAAACATCTGACTTTAAAAATAATAAATATTTACTTTATTAATTTTAATCATAATAAGATATTATTACGTCATGTGCAATTACAAAACGAACCAGTTTTAAGAATAACAACTAATGCAATGGATAATTTTATTCTAATATAAAAATAAATAATCAAGTAATTTTAAACATTTAAATAAGTACTTATTCTTAAAATAAAGAGGTTAACAAAAACAAACCAAAACCATTTAATACTCTAAACTTAATCTATTCAATTATTTTTTTAACATTTATGTTTTGCGACAGCCTCCGTGGCGTAATGGTTGAGACTACTGCCCGTAGTCCAGAGTTCCCGAGTTCAACTCCCGGTTGGGGCAGACTTTTCGAAGAAAATTCTGTTCCATCCAAACACGTGAGGCTGTCATTTCCGGCCCTACCCAGGCTGGGTGAGGTTAATGTGGGTAGCTGGTACGATTCCCAGCGAATGGAGGGTAAAACCCCCGTCCTAATCCAGGACATTAAATCAAATAGAATCGTTGGCGTTAGGAAGGGCATCCAGCCATAAAAAAAAAAACGTGCTCCACCCTACCAACCTCAACCATGAGGTTGAACAATGCCGACCCCAAAAGCAACATAAGCTAATATGGGATAAAGGCAAGGGAGATATAACATTTATGTTTTGCAGTTTATCATCCCTTCCAACTGCTAAGGTCATGTTGATATCACAACGGGGGTGTTACCCTCCATTTGCTCGAAACTTACCAATTACCTACCCACATTAACCACACTCAGCCTGGGTTGGAACGGGAATAGCCAGCATCACGAGGTTTCGTATTTAAATGGTCACCCATCCAAATCCTAACCTCGCTCGACGTTGTATCAGTGACAAAACGAGAACTTTTGTATTCAACATGTCATCGCTCATTATTCTTTTAATTCCGAAAATAATTGAAACATAACTACATGGTAGCATAACCAGAACTTTAGTATATCTGATAAGAGATATCGGTGGGTGATAAATTATTCTTGGAACTTGAACCTTTTATTACGTCCGCGAAATTTCTAATATTAAAAATCGGAAGTGTTTTTTAAATAGATTGTAAGTAGGTTGCACTTATTGGGAACATAGATTGTATGGAATAAAGTCCCTTTTATCTTCAGAAAAATTCCTGCCCCTCTGGGGATCGAACACAAGTCACCATGCGTGCAATGCCTAGCGCTAACTCACTCAGTAACGGTGACTACACCGTTCATAGAATATTACTTCGGTAGTCAAGTGCTTTAGGATCAACCTTATGATACCAGTTGGTCATTCCGAGAGGCTCAATCTTCTTTTTCCTTACTGTTTATTAATTTCATCAATTTTTCCATGTTTTTTCTATTGAGCCATTTCTGGTAAAAGTAAAACATTAAATTAGTCTTATAATGTAGAAACTAAGTAAGAAATGGAAGAGTAGAATCTGCGGCCATGCCTTTGCAGCAAAAAGTGTACCTTGTTACAAATATAGAAGGTTGTAGATTAAACAAACATTTTACTAATTTCAACTGAGCTGCTCTAAAACCTAAAGTTTCAATAATAAATATAAACTCATCAAAATTCACCAAATAAAATCAAAAACGTACCCTAACAATAATTTAACAAAAATCAGTCTTTTATCGACAAACCAAAATAAATTTAATTCTCTTAATAATAAAATAAAATATAAAAAACATTAATACAATTATAAGAATGTTGGTTTACAATAGCCCCTTCATGTTCAAATTCTATCTCTTTTGTTTTGATAGTAGACTATAATTTTATGTGTATACCAAATAGTAATAGCTTTGTCGAGAGTAATTTCATTGAAAGTTAACGGGGATTTATGTGAAAATCACTCCAGGATAAGTTTTTTAACTTGATTAACTTAGACTTTTATTTTCGAATAATTTGAAATGTTTTAAAACAAAGCTTCAAACCATCGTCGTTATAGTGAACTAACAGATTTAATATGTTGAATTAGACACAGTGACTTCTCTTCTGGGGCAACGTCATCTGGTGCCTAGAGCATCTTGCACATCATATAGTTGAGGATGCCACCGTGCTTGTAGTGACGTCATCTGGTGCCTAGAGCATCTTGCGGATCATATAGTTGAGTATGCCACCGTGCTTGTAGTGACGTCATCTGGTGCCTAGAGCATCTTGCGGATCATATAGTTGAGTATGCCACCGTGCTTGTAGTGACGTCATCTGGTGCCTAGAGCATCTTGCGGATCATATAGTTGAGTATGCCACCGTGCTTGTAGTGACGTCATCTGGTGCCTAGAGCATCTTGCACATCATATAGTTGAGGATGCCACCGTGCTTGTAGTGACGTCATCTGGTGCCTAGAGCATCTTGCGGATCATATAGTTGAGGATGCCACCGTGCTTGTAGTACAGGATATCTACCTCGGTATCGAATCTGAGGATGACACTGAACTGTCTCCCGTCGTCAACCTGAACCAAGAAACAGAAAATTAAGGCATAGGGTTGAATAAGAAAACAGGATAACATTTTAGATAAGTTTTAACCAATTACAGCGCACAATAGCCCGATTATAATTTCTTTATCTATGTTAAGATAAGAATCTGGCCTATCTCAACTTTAATCCTGTTTTATAATTCGGGCCTTACATCTAAATTTATAGACAAAATCGAGTTCACAAACTTCAGACGGAAATATAAAACAATACAATACATGAAAACTCCAATTCCAAAGTGACTACGAAACGTCCATTCATTATTTTCGACCCATCAGAGTGAGGAGGTCTAAGTTTACCAGAAATTTAAAAACAGATAAAGAACTCCCAAAGCTATTTAAAAACATTTAAAAAAGAATTCCCAATGCTCTCCATGCATCTTTGTAATGTGAAGCAGGCTTGAGTGGGATTTTCTCTAAAGACTTTTTGGTATTTCCTAAGCAGAAAGAGTGCTTTAGTTCTTAACCAGAGTTCGTTATCTAGTTTCTAAATCTATGCTTTTCACAGATAAAATAATAATTTGTGTGTCTGTAACAGACGTCAAAACACTCGAAAGATTTATTTGAAATGAAAATGTGTAGATATATGTTATTCGAACAAATTCGCTGATTATTTTTTAAGCATCATTTCTCATACAAAGAAGGATTTCTGAGTGAATCGTTGATACTGTTTATCAATCTTGTATAAATATTATAGTGTCGAAGATATTCGAGGATCTTTTTCTCCTCTGATTTTTTCTGTAAATGGAGGGAGTACTCAGAATTTCAAATACTAATCTGAAGATTAGTCTCGACTCTCTCAGATAAATGGAGTAAAAGTTTCAGTCAAGTGTTGGGTTGGAAGATCTAGACAGCGATAGTCAATTTTATTTCCCTCTGATAGAGAGGAAGTAGAATAATAATACTGTTTGATGGAAAGATAACCAACAGGCGAGATTAATGCTCTAAGCATGTTCTAATACCTAATCCTCTGGATCTTATTATTAATCCATTTAGAAAACGGATGTAAAGAAGATAGTACAGAAGTAAAGAAGATAGGAAAATCCGTTTAGAAAACGGATTTCAAAATGTGGTTACATACTCAAATAAAGGAGGAAAAATTCATGCATTTTTTTTTTTTTTAAAGATGAGTGTTTCACAGCCTCTTTTATTTCGTAGCCGTGAAACAGGAGCTACTGTAGACGCTTGTGGTCTGTGTTGTAGCCTGCCCATCCCGTAGTAAGCCTCCCCTCTGATGGGCGAGAAGTGACACAATATTTCCGATTTAGGTGCTGGGTCCACACGAGCGTACCGGAAGGTATCCCTTACAAACCATTGTAAACAAATTAAGAATACAAATTTTTGTCGGCACGGGGGATCGAACCCGGGACCTTCCGCATGGCAAGCGCGTGCTTAACCACTGAGCTAATCGCGCGCTCAGTGGTTAAGCACGTGGGTGGGATTCAAACCAACGGATCCCTAGGCCACCTGGATGACCAGACTAGCGCCTGATCCCCTGGAGTTCTCACCTCGACCTGCAGTCTCTGCAGAGGCTTGGCGGCGGCGGGTATCCGGATGGTGTACCTCTCCCTGCCTGTGAGCTGCAGGGAGTCTGCGCTGTCCCCGGGGAGGAACTGCAGGGGAGCTATCCCCATCCCCACTAGGTTGCTGCGGTGGATCCTCTCGTAGGACTCCGCGATCACTGCCTTCACACCCTGCACAAGAGAACAAACATATTTGGTAATGGTAATGGTGCTCAAAGGCACTTTTATTAACGGAAAGAATCCAATATAAAAATTTAACAAAAAGTTAAAGAATAAAAAATAATAAAATAAAATACATTCCTACAATATTCGGATAAAATGTAGTTAACAGGGGGAAAAGAAAAGAAATTACAAATAAGTTACAAAACAAAACTAGATAAATACCTTAGAAAATTCAAAATGAAAATATGACAAGTAATAATTTAGAAAAATAAGTATATAGAACGAAATAATATCAAACAAAAACATGACTAGAATTAGAAATATGAAGAATAGAGAAAGTAAATAAAGATATATCACAGACTATTTTGATTTCCTTGTCTCATCATCCTGTTAATAGGAGCAAAGAACGTATAGTTGGTCCTACAGAAGTTAACATGGTAGGTGTTATTTTTCCTGAGACGCCTATTTATCATAATAATAATAATAATATCGCCTTATTTATACTGCCCAATTAAGACTATTAAAGTCCCATTATTCCAGCAGTAAGCCCAAGACATATTATTATGTGGTAAAAATCCCAAATGGGAGGATAACTTGTCATGTCCCGGCTGGGTTTCAAACCCACGACCTCTGGAATATCTGGATTCACAGAGTGCCGCCTTTACCACTGAGCTACCGGGACAGACTTTCATAGTGATAATCACGATGTTATGTCTCAATTACTCAAACTCGTTTTACTAAACTCTTTGCAGAACTTGGACTCGAACTACCGACCTCTGGTTACGAGTCCGCCGCCTTATCGATTGAGCTACTGAGGACAGTGCACAAGAGACCATCCTCATTCATTACAAGCTGCTCAACATCCATGCGTCAGCTGCGTCTTGATTTGAAGGTTGCGGGCTCGAAAAAAATAACTAACCCAGTTTCAGAGTCGATTTTTTTTTAAGTTACAGGCTTTTTAAGTTACACCATTGGTTTCAAAAAATTGTGTGAGGAGAATCCATAGTGTGTACCTACTATGGCTAAATAAAAAATGGCAACAGTCTTTTTTAATTTATTTTGTAGTCGCTGGCTCTGGCGTTCGGACCCGGGTGGGATCTTCCGCATGGCAAGTGACTAGCTTACCACTGAGCTAATCGTGCGCTTCTAGTCATTTCTCATTGAACATACTAACACAAAATGTTTTTTAAATACCTTTTTGTTTATATCAAAATAGTATAAAACATAATAAAAACTGCAAAAGTTTATTCATTTTACAAAATATTATCTTGTTTTTTTCAAGATTTCTATTAAGAGTTGGCAATCGGTAAATATTTGTTATTGTTTATGATAGAAGAACCTATGATACCTGGCTTTATTTTATAAACTCTATTTTCTTTAGGAAAATTCGCTATTTTTTTTTCTCTCGTAGGGAAGCATAAGAAAAACCATCCTTACATTATCAAGGCAGTCTCTCAGGGGCTTACATGAATAATAATTATGTGTATTGTGATACCAATAGTATCTGATATAACTCAATTTACAGATGGTATTACCCTAAAAAAAAACCATAAGTTGTCGGTGTTACAACAGGTCAGATACAGGTATGAATAAAATATTCCATCAGATTTTTTTGATAATTACAAAAATATTGCCAGCCGAGATTTGAACCTCGGACATGCGACTTACATTCTTAGCACTGCTACACCTAGCTAACACCACTGATTATCTGAAAAGCACGAAATTTATCATTTGAATTTTCCTAAACTGGCTGATGAAGGCATGTGAGACCGCGGTATTCAAAAAAAGCAATGTAAACAAATTTTGTAAACAATACAAGACGCCCTTACACAGTCTACAGCTAGAAAACTCTAAGGATTTTTGAAGAGTTTTTGGCAAACATCTAATAATTTTTCCCAGAAGATCACGTGATAAAATATCGTAAAATTATTTTTTAGCATCCTCGGGGCGGCCGCCAACTTTTATCAAACTTGCCCGTGTCTGTGCCAAAATTTGTTCGGACAAATGTTTAGTGTTTTATTTAGTAAAAAAGTTTTTTCGTGTGTTTTTTTTCTGTTGAGGTGTAAAAAAATATGACAAACCAAACCGTAAAAAACAATGTAGTGTAGCTAGAAACATCTAAATTTTCTTGGCTTTCTGCAGAACTGTTTAGAATCAACTCATCTTAAACAGGAAAAAAGCACTGACTCGAAGAATAAGCCAAAGTCGGACTTTTTCAGAAAGTTGCAAAAAATCACTTTGTGCAGTTACGAAGGCGAATCCGAAAAAACGGATTGCAGATCCATCCTAGAAATGTCGTCAGTAATCTACCATTAACGGGTGTAAACGTTTTTTTGGTCCACCCTGTATACAAAAGATACAAATAAAGATCATTATTTTATTTTATTTATTTTTTTATGGAGGGAAAAATTTGCATGTTCAAACACAGGCGTAGTTTGGCAGTTTAGGAGCCTGTGAAAGAGGGTTCTACCCTCTAAAAAACCCCCCAGAAATTCTCTAGTTCTAATTTTTTGCCCCGGAATCGATTTCTCATTACTTCGGGTTTTTTTTTTCATTATCATACTCAAAGATCATTATTATTATCATGAACACTATGTTCCTCAGGTGACGTACCAACAAGAAAGGTCCCTTGGCAGCCCAGTCTCGAGAGGAGCCCTGACCATACTCCTTGCCCACTATGATGATAGCAGGCACGTTCTCAGTCTTGTACTTCTCCGCTGCGTCGAATATGTCCATCTGGAATGAAAAAAAAGTTATCATATTTGTGTTAATCACTATCGTGATATCACAACTACTCAAACTCGCTTTACTAAATCCACGCTGGACTTGAACCACCTCCAGGTTACAAGTCCGCCGCCTTATCGATCAAGCTACTCCATCTGGAATGAAATAAGAAACAAACATAATATGTATGATTTGTTTTTTTTTTTTTTTTTTTTTTTCTTCTTCAAATAATGTAAAACACCTCATCCAGAACAGAAAAATGAGACACGGTGCCCAGGACACATTTGACTTCTGGAGGGCTATGCTGTTCCGCTGTTTGATATCTATGTATTGTACGTTCTGTGTGGTGTCTGAAATTTGATGATTGTATTTTCAGTTGCTGAGGTGTCGGGACGAGGTGAAGTCATCCCCAGCGGCGTTCACTCATAGTGCGTGAGGAAAAATGAGTGGTTACTTGTAAGGGTAAGGACCAGTGGCAGCATTACCAGAGCATAAAGAATAATAAAAAATGTTGTTGTTGTAGCCAGCTTGGCTACAGCTGGAGGCGACTCACCCCTCCAGCCAAGTTTATTACAAAGTTGGCTCGTCCTGAACCACATATTTCTATGTGCGATCAACCATCATGAGGACTAATCATATAAAGTAACGTTAAAGTACGATAATAAAAAATAATTTGGGACAGTAAAGGAAGCTCTTAGTAATGCTGCGCTAACCAAATAAGAGGCCTTGTGTTTCAACACAAATAAATCGTACTTTAACATTACTACATTACTTTATATGAATGTATAGAATGGACTATGTCTGGCTGGGGACTATAAACAGGGAGTAGACCAGCATTGGCTTGGTTCTGAGGGCCCTTGTCAATTATTAGCCTCCTTGTAAAGACAGTGGTAGAAATGCTTAGTCATTCCTCCACTGTCTGGCTACCATCGTTCACGATGACGCCCCCTATGATGATAGAATGGATGGTAACCAGTCTCACCTCCTGGTTGCTGGGAAAGTGCAGGGTCTTGGGTCCTGGCTTGGATACCAGCTTGTTCACTATGCGGATGTTGGCGAAAGTTCCCCTGACCATGACGTCATCATTGCCTCGCCTCGCCCCGTAGGAGTTGAAGTCCGGGGGACTCAGCCTGGGAACAGAGGGGGGAGGGGTTATCATGGCATTGACAGTGCTGACACGTGCTAGTGTCTTAACCCTAGCATTTATTTTTATCTTGTTGAAACTAGAGGATAATTTGTGGGTACAAGAGCAAAATGAAAATCAAACGACCAAGTCTATTAAAGTATTTTTTTCTTTTCAATATCAATACAAGTTGACCATTCAAATTTGAACCTTCGTGATACTGGTTCTTCCCGGTCCCACTCAGGCTGGATGAAGTTATTTCGAGTAGCTGGTTTGTAAGTTTCCAGCGAATGGAGGGTAAAACCCCGGTTGTGATATGACCATGAAGGAATGAAGAAAAGTAGTCCTATGGAACCAGCTCCATTAGAAGCAAACACTCACCCCTAGTTATCTATATCCATTAAATTTTTATCTATTTTCTAACCGACCTCAGTAGCTTGATCGATAAGGCAGCGGACTTGTAACCTGGAGGTCGGTGGTTCAAGTCCCGGTTTCAGCGTAGATTTAATAAAGCGAGTTTGAGTAGTTGTGATATCACGATAGTGATTAACACAAATATGATAACTTATATCCATTTTCTACAGTATTTATCTATATCCATTAGTAACAAACACTCACCCCTTAGCGGAGAGAAACTTGGCGGCGGCGCTGGTGCGGGCTATACTACCGGCAGGACTGATGTGGTCGGTGGTCACCGAGTCCCCCAGCAGAAGCAGTACACGAGCCGCCTCTATCACCCGCTCCCCCGCCGTGACGTCACGCGGCATGCCGTCGAAGAATGGGGGCCGCTTGATGTAGGTGCTGGTCACATCCCAGGGGTACAGCTCTCCTTCAGGCGCCTGGGGTCACATCAATGCAACATTCAAATGTCAAATATAATAATAATAATATCGCCCGATTAAGACTACTAAAGTCCCAATGCCAGCGTCGATGGCGCGTTGAATGCACCGGTTCTCGTTGGATCACCGAAGTTAAGCAACGTCCAGCGAGGTGAAGACTTCGTGATGCTGGCATTCCGGCCCAACCCAGGCTGGGTGAGGTTAATGTGGGTAACAGGTTTGTGAGTTTCCTGCGAATGGAGGGTAACACCCCCGTCGTGATATGACCATGAAGTTGAAAGCGACGTTAAAAAAAAAGTCTCAATATTCCAGCAGTAAGCCCAAGACATATTATTATGTGGTAAAAATGTCATGTCCCGGTTGTGTTTCGAACCCACGACCTCTGGAAACTTTGGATTCACAGAGTGCCGCCTTTACCACTGAGCTACCGGGACAGCTAATAATTACTTGTATAGGTGTAGTAGTTATCTATCTATTTCCAAATACACCCAAACCGGATTGCTTAAAACAAGACTGCACACCCGCAGGTCCACAGTTTTGTTGGTTGGAATAATATAGTCATCCGTCCCCGTAATATGTATAGGTATTAGTTAGTTAACATATTTGTGTTCATCACTTTTGTGATATCACAACTACTCAAACTCGCTTTACTAAAACTACGCTGTAACTGGGACTTGAACCACCGACCTCCAGGTTACTAGTCCACTGCCTTATCGATCAAGCTAATGCGGTCGGTATGTATAGGTATTATTTAGTTCACAGAGCCCAAGTCCGCTGATTTTTATCTGTCTGGTGGCCCGTCAGCTGACATGGAATTTAAAGGCAAGGAAATTCACTCATAACTTTTTTTATTGTTCTGGAAGAAAGCTGTTGAAAAAAAAAAAAAAAAAAAACTAATTGGGTATTCTCCATTGTTGATATCTGGTACAGAAAAGCTTGGGAATTCAGTTCCAAGAGAGCAAGACTAAGTATAGCCACTAAGTCCTGCCTGCTATCATTCAAACAAGAAATCAAGTCACCTTTAATTTAAGAAAATGTAGCTCAAATATCACTGAATATGCAACAGTACATAGATGTGAAAAGTTGTGGAACCTGGCCGGTGGTGTTGGAGGTGTGGATATATTTTGCAATAATTCTAATAAAATACTACAATTATTACAATCAGGCAATTTACCTATTACCATTTAGTTTATTTAGCTTTTAGCTAGTATGTTAGCATATAATTAGTTTTATATTAGTTGTAAGTTTTAATAATGTAATCCCGCGTTTTATAAAATGGACACGCAAGTTCGTAAATTATATAAAAAAAAAAAAAAAAACACACCTGCAAGACTCGCCAGCTGTTGGACCCATTCTCAATCCGGGCATACACCTCCCTGAACATGGCCGGGATAACATGCTGCTTCTCCACTGCCTGGATCTCTGAGCGGGAAGGCCAGATGTCTCTCAGGAACACAGAACCTCCTTCTTTGTTTGTTCCTGCCAAATAGCATGAGATAAAAACAATCAATTATTTCGTCAAGAAATGCTCTTATACATATACAATTGAACAAAAACTAAAAATGCAATCCTAACAGATTGTCGTTTAACAATATTATTCCTGAATCTGGGAATAATAATGAATTATATTATGTTAAATTCAAGAATTTGAAAAAGATACAGGGTGCGTCAGAATAACCTGACGAGTTTAAAATGTTAACTATCAAGTCATAACTTGTCGTAGATGGTTGATGATAGTGTCATTTTGTGTCCAATAAAAGCGGATTTAGTTACAATGGAGTCGTGGACTCATGCGCATCGTGCTTTTGTTGTAGAGACATTTTTTAAAAGTGGTGATTCTGTGGCAATTACTCAGAGAAAGTTCGGCGATCTGGACTGGGCGGCCAACTCACCAGACCTCTCTGCTTGTGACTATTTTCTTTGGGGTTACCTCAAAAGTAAAGTCTATATGCATAAGCCAAGGACTGTAGATGACATGAAGAGACTAATTGTTCAAGAAATTCGTGCAATACACCTGAATATGCTTGAGAAAGTCATGGACAATTTTTCGACCAGAATTGACGAGTGTATCAGAAATGGAGGTAAACATTTGACCAACATTATCTTTCACAAATAATTCAAATATTCAAAAAATCATGTATTTTTTTAAATAAAAATAAATCCGCATGTCTTCTCTTTCAAATAACATAAAAATTATTGTTCTATCTTAAAAATTGCTTGTTTAGTATCATTTTTAAACTCGTCAGGTTATTCTGGCGCACCCTGTATTATACATTATTATTTTCTTACCAATAGGCTCGTTTTCGAAGTCAATATCAACGGTACCAGCCAGAGCGTAGGCTATCACCAAGAGAGGGGATGCCAGATAGTTGGCTCTAGTGTTGGGGTGGATACGCCCTTCAAAGTTTCGGTTGCCAGAGAGCACCCCTGCAACTACTAGCTCATTCTGAAATAGATGGGAATAATTTTAATATTAATTTTCATTGTTTAGTTTAGGTACTTATTTAAAAATATTTGAGTAAATAATGATATTTTTTTTCGAGCAAGTGTGAAATGTACTAGATTCAAAGAGATTTTAATGGTTCTATGCACTCCCCACTCGATATTTTTCTCTCAATTTCGACCAATCAAATCTCTTTATTAAAAGTGGTGTTTCATTTTATAGGTAGCTCGGAACATGAGAGGAAATCTGTTTCAGCTTTGTGGGCTGCGTCATAATAATAATAAATTTATTCGGTTTTCAATAATCATCATTGTTAAAAGTTCCGCTAAGTACATTTGTACTTTTCGAGAGCTTCGATTTTCATATTCTTGTTTATTATTATTATTTTTTCGCCTCACCTGCTCGATGGCGTCCACAATGGGCGGGTCGAGGGGTCCGCTGTTCCCGATGCAAGTCATACACCCGAAGCCCACCACATCGAAGCCCAACTGGTTGAGGGGTTCAATGACCCCGCTCTCCCGCAGGTAGTAGGTGACGACGCCGGAGCCGGGGGACAGGGAGGTCTTGATGTAGGGCGCCACGCTCAGACCCGCCGCCACCGCCTTCCTGGCCAGGAGACCTGGGGTACAGTACAAACACAAGACATAAAGAGACCTGGGGCACAGTACAAACACAAGACATAAAGAGACCTGGGGCACAATACAAACACAAGACATAAAGAGACCTGGGGCACAATGCAAACACAAGACATGAGGCATAAAGAGACCTGGGGCACAATACAAACACAAGACATAAAGAGACCTGGGGCACAATGCAAACACAAGACATGAGGCATAAAGAGACCTGGGGCACAGTACAAACACAAGACATAAAGAGACCTGGGGCACAATACAAACACAAGACATAAAGAGACCTGGGGCACAATGCAAACACAAGACATGAGGCATAAAGAGACCTGGGGCACAATACAAACACAAGATATGAGCCATAAAGAGACCTGGGGCACAATGCAAACATAAGACATGAGGCATAAAGAGACCTGGGGCACAATACAAACACAAGACATGAGGCATAAAGAGACCTGGGGTACAATACAAACACAAGACATAAAGAGACCTGGGGCACAATACAAACACAAGACATGAGGCATAAAGAGACCTCGGGCAAAATACAAACACAAGACATGAGGTATATAGAGACCTGGGACGCAATGCGAACACAAGACATAAGGCATAAAGAGACCTGGGGCACAATACACATAAGGCATGAGGCATATAGAGAACTGGGGCTCCATACAAACACAAGATATGAGGCATAAAGAGACCTGGGGCACAATACAACCACAAGATGTGAGACATAAAGAGACCTGGGGCACAATACAAACACAAGACATGATACATAAAGAGACCTGGGGCACAATACGAACACAAGACATGATACATAAAGAGACCTGGGGCACAATACGAACACAAGACATGAGGCATAAAGAGACCTGGGGCACAATGAAACACAAGACATTAGGCATAAAGAGACCTGGGGCACAATACAAACACAAGACATAAAGAGACCTGGGGCACAATGCGAACACAAGACATGAGGCATAAAGAGACCTGGGGCACAATACAAACACAAGATATGAGGCATAAAGAGACCTGGGGCACAATGCAAACACAAGACATGAGGCATAAAGAGACCTGGGGCACAATACAAACACAAGACATGAGGCATAAAGAGACCTGGGGCACAATAAAAACACAAGACATTAGGCATAAAGAGACCAGGGGCACAATGCGAACACAAAACATGAGGCATAAAGAGACCTGGGGCACAATACAAACACAAGACATGTGGTATACAACTATACATAGACCTGGGACACATTACAAATAAAAGACATTAGGCATAAAGAGACCTGGGGCACAATACAAACATAAGACATGAGGCATAAAGAGACCTGGGGCACAATACAAACACAAGATATGGGGCATAAAGAGACCAGGGGCACAATGCGAACACAATACATGGGGCATAAAGAGACCAGGGCACAATGCAAACACAAGATATGGGACACAGGAATATAAACTTGTCACACAATACAAACAAGTGTGAGGAATGCTCACAGGATACAATATTATTATATTTCTTAAAAATTAAATTAATAGTAACTACTTATTTGGTTCGAGACCCAGCCGGGACATGACAAGATATGCTCCCATTTTGAGATTTTGACCACATAACTTGTGCTTACAATTTGTTTTGATTTACACATTTTTACAATATTTGGAAGCAACATAGTATTTTCAATTTTCCATCTCTAATTGCAAGTTGAAGAAAGCCATACCTGCTCCTAACATGACACTGGGGTTACTGGTGTTGGTACAAGACGTGATGGCGGCAATGACAACTGAGCCATGCCTCAACGTGTAGGATTTGCCGTCGAATTCAAACTGGCCACTAGCTCCAAGCTTGTCTGCACTCAGTCCGTACCCTTTGAATCCAACCTAGGGAGGTGACAGAAAAAAAACTAAATGTAGGAGTTCATAACAGTTAACATATTGGTTCCATTTGAAAATACTAAACCATTCATAATCAACAGAAATCCGAAACGGAAAAATCGTGAATATTTTTGGTGTCACCCATCCATTTTTTGTATTTACTCCGTGTAGCTTAACTCTAGAGAGATACAACCTAGAAGAATTCCTGATCTAAACTGACCAATGTGCAAAATTTCAAGTTTCTCGGTCAAACGGTGTGGATTTGTATAAAGAACATACACACATACAGACTCTTTCATTTTATGTACATACAATATAGATTTTATTCATTTTTAGTTTAACTGGACGTTCAACTGCATGGTCATATCACGGCGGGATTTTTACCCTCATGTACTTCGACGAAAACTCACAAACCAGCTACTCAAATTAACCTCACCCACCCTGAATTGGGACGAGAATAATCAGAATCACGAGAGTTCGATTATGAGTGGCCATCCACCCGGACATAACCTTGCTGAACGTTTCTAAATTTCAGTGACAGAAAGAGAACTGGTGTATTTTTAACTGGTGAACGAGAACTGCTGGCTACGAGCAAGATTCAAATACCTTGTTAGTGAGACAGCTGAGGAAGTCCTGTTTCATGTCGGTGACCGGGACTCGATCATGCGGTCTCTTGGGTCCGGAGACAGAGGATACCACCGTGTTGAGGTCCAGGGTGACCACTTGGCTGAACACAGGGTCCTGAGCTGCATTGTTGTAGTCCCGAAGTAGCTTAACAGAGTTGAGGTAAGCCTGGACGGTGGCAATTTTAGCATCCTGCGGTCTAGAAATAAAAAGAATTTTAATTTTTAGTAGCATAGAATTTCGGCGTAATAGGTATGTGATACGCCCGTGTCAGGAGATTATATACGATCCCCTAGGCTTTCAGCCATAACTTTTATTTAACACAGAAAATTTTTACCCTCCAACATTAGGCTGGTATTTCTGCCCCCTAACCCAAGCTGGGTGGGAGGTTAATGTGGGTAGCTGTACGATTCCCCAGCGAATATGAGGAGGGTAAAACCTCCGATTATTGTCTACCTCAAAGTCAGGACGTTAAAACGTCAAATGGTTCAATTTTTAAAATAACTTTTCACAAATACTGAAGTCATCCATAGTGATTCCTAAAATAACTTTACGCTCATAACTCATTACAATCGCGCCTATGATTGACATTGCATAACTAACTTGTCTGCCTGAGGTACTCCAAGCTGTTCACGTCCACAGGGAAGAAGCCCACAGTGGCTCCGTACTCTGGACACATGTTGGAGATGGTAGCACGGTCTGCTATCGAAAGCTCCTTGACCCAGGCACCAAAGAACTCGACAAACTTGCCCACTACACCCAGCTGACGTAAAGTGCTGAAATAAGAAAGAATTCATGTAGTAATAATTAATTACAATCTAATACAATCCCGCGTTATAAATATAAAAATGGACAAAGTTTTTCCATAATAGTTAATATATTCTTTAAATAAAGCATTTGTTAATATTCCTAATCTAATAGCAATACTAATAAAACAAAAAAAAAATAGTTTTTGTCTGTTATTTAAATAACAAACTAAAACTACGAAAATCAAGAAATTAACTGAGGATTAATTAAAAAAAAATTAAACTGTTAAATTTCCATGTTTAATTCCACAAAGAATTCATATTTAAATCATAATAAAGTCACATTAAGGTTGCTAAGCCTGAAAACTGAAATTTTGGATTGAAGTTTCTATGGCATGCAGTTATAAAATGAATGAAAATTCAGACCAATGGGGCGATGTTCTGACAGTTTACGCCATGTCTCTTTCATATACGAAGGAAGTTTCGTATTTTCGATTAATCCGAGAAATCCGTTTTCAATTAATGAGTCCGTTGATTTAACGTATATATTTTTTAAGGAAATGTTTTTATAAATCCTCACTAAATCTCAACTTACAGGGACCATTTGAAAATGTCTAGGGACGGAATTCTAAACAGAATGACAAACATTGGTTTTTATTATTCTATTCAATAAAAGTAGACACATTCAAAACAAGTGAAAGATTTATTGGCTTTAGTAAAAACCGCTAAACATTATTGTTTGATGGAGTATATTACTGGGTTGGCAAAAATAAAGTTTGGACTGTTTTGTTCTTTATAGATTACTGTAATTTTAATCTTTCAAGTTTACCTTGGTGATAGTAAGCACCAGGTCAGTGGATGTGACATACTGACTCAGCTTGCCTTCTATCTTGTAGCCAATCACTTCAGGTCAGAAGCAGGGAAATGGCCTGCCCCAGCATTACCGCCTCAGCTTCGATTCCTGTGGGTAATTCAAAATAATGGTTCCAACGTTTACCTTTTTCTTTTTAATGGATAAAATATTTCGACAATTAATAAACACAAAAATGGACACAATACTCAGAAGTAGTAAATAAGAGACTTTAAAAGTTACTTTATGGAAAAACTATTGTCAGAGAAAATAAGTTACTTCATATCATGCCAAGTCTCTATTATTTTGCCAAAGTCTAAAAATTGACCCCCCCCCCCTCAAAAAAGCCATATTTATAACCTTTCAGGTAATTGTAAGTCAAAACCAACCCAATTCGGCGAACCTTAGCATTAGAAAAATGGAAGGTAGTCAAAACCAGCCTCGTAAAATTAAAAATCCACTATCAATTAGTACACCAAATTTCAACTTTTTGAGATGGATGTACTGGCTTCAAACTATAGGAGACAATAATCAGTATGAAAAGAAAATAATAATAATATCGCCTTGTTTATACTGCCCAGTTAGGACTATTATTCCAGTAGTAAGCTCAAGACATATTATTATGTGGTAAAAATCCCAAATGGGAGGATAACTTGTCATTTCCCGGCGACCTCTGGAAACTATGGATTCACAGAGTGCCGATTTTGAATTTTGATTTTATTTTGTTACTTGTATTAGGGGTTGTTAACGTCGCCTCAACTGCCAGTCCATTATCACGAGTGGGGTTTGCAACCACTCCATTTCGCAGGAAACCACAAACCCGCGTACTCACACTTGATCACCAGCCGGAGTGGGGCCAGATGAGAATGCTTTGCGTCCCACGCAGAAAGATGAATGGTCACCCATCCAAGTCTTAACCTCGCTGGATGTCGCTTAACTTCGGTGTTCTGAAGGGAACCGGTGTATTCAACATGCCATCGACGCTGGCTACAGAGTGCCTATTGAAATTTAGATTGTATTTGTACTGTATACAGGTGTTGCATACCTCCGACTCCCCAGCCCACAACTCCCAATCCATTGATCATAGTAGTGTGGGAGTCAGTGCCCACCACAGAGTCGGGATACAGGGTGTCTCCATCAGTGAACACCACCCGGGCCAGGTACTCTAGGTTCACTTGATGCACAATGCCGGAGCCTGGGGGCACAATGAGCATGTTACGGAATGCTTTGGCTCCCCACTGCAAGAGAGAAGGAGTTACTTAATAACATACGATGACGTTTGGATCAGGGTGTGACTATGTTGAGCTTTTTCACACAAATAAAACTATGATACTTTCAGTTCAAATTTAATTAAATCAAGAAGGTAGTACGATAACAATAATCCTGAAAATTATCCTGAAAATTTACTTTTGTGTAATTTACTCATATTTAAATTACCAAGGTAGTATGTGTATAAAAAATCTCACCTTCAGAAATTTGAATCTCTCTCCGTTTCTTTGGAACTCAATATTTTCATTTTTCTCAAGTGCACCAGATCTGAAAAATAAAACAATTTGAAATTCACTAAACTTGGATAATTAGAGACATAAAACCCATGAACCTCCTACCTGAATTTGAGTTTTATCTCATCACAATCCAAATAAAAATAAAGCTTCATCTGAATTGTTTACAAGTAAATTAATTAACTACTAAGAATTTCCAACACTGTGCATTACTGTGCATACAAGGAGGCTAAATTAGTATAATCATAAGTGCAGTAAACTGAATTAAATTATTTTACAGGGTTCGCCAAAAAAAAAAAGTCACTCGAAATATCTAGAGAACAAATTCAAAATTTGAAAATTCTGATACGCGTGTACAATTATATCAAGGGGGAAACTTTTCTACTGGGTTTTGGTTTTTATTTATTTGGCATTAACAGAGGTGGGCCCACGGTGTTCAACTTTGGAATCTTAAATGGAACCAACCTGTTTGTGATACATTTCTGGAAAGTAGTTTCCATTAAAAGTACATATTTTGAGACAAGTTTGAATTTTTTAAACAAACCCAGGTGCAGAGATATCGTACATGGAATTTCAGCAATTTTTTTTTATTTTGGACTGACAAACATGACATATTAGGGTGGCCCTTATTTTTGAAGGTCGGAAATCGAAGGAGCTCCCCCCCCAAAGTGGTTCCAATTCATGAGAAAAAAATTGCTAAAAAGTTTCAGCTCGATCAGAAAACGTTAACACGTGCCGCCAGGAGCTTAAAGTTTAGATGTCCTAATTGAAGGGGCAATATACGTTTTCCCGCACTTTTTTGTTGATTTGCTCTGTAATAGATCAACTTGGAATAAAAATTCAAAAAGTGATAGAATTGTAACAAAATTATCTAATACATTTATTCCTATCAAATTAACTCTCAAACAAACAGTTTCTGGGCAAATCAATAACAAAGTCAGATTTTTGCTCTACCCCTCTGTATCTCGCTAGCAAAACTATAAAATGCGTCTGGATAATGAAAAAAATCAAAGATAATTAAAGAAAGCAAGTAAGTTCAATTATTTTATACAAACAAAATACAGTTCTTTTATTTTTTTAATCGATAATAAGTACAAAATAATATTGAATAATGGATATATTTACCAGTATACCGATTTCCGTTTTTTTGCTGTCAGGATACCTTCTTCTGTAGTCATTTACTACTTGCCAGCCTCTGTGGCGTAACGGTTATGATGACTTCCCGTAGTCCAGAGATCCCTAGTTTGATCCCCGGTTTGGGCAGAATTTTTGCATAGAAAATTCTGTTCCCTCCGAACACGAGAGGTTGGCATTTCCAGCCCTACCCAGGGTGAGTGAGGTTAATGTGGGTAGCTGGTACGATTCCCAGCGATAAAGGGTAAAACCCTCGACTATCTCAAATCAGGACATTAAAACCAAGTAGAATCAATGGACATGAAAGGAGCCTAAACATTGGATCTGGGCGTCCATATATTCCTCTCACCACCGTGATATAAGTATTTATGCCTGTCGCACGGGCACAGAATTATTATTACTTTAATAATGAACTGATCTTCATTTTTAGTAAGTATGTTATTATACTCATCCATTAATTTTACTCCCCTTTCTGCTGTACCATTAACAACTTTGAGATGTTTCAAGAAGTTTTTTCCTTCAAGGTAATCTTCATTCGTTGACCAGGATGTTGGCGGGTACTTTAAGAATGATGTGTTTTGATCTAATCTTTTTGAAGAAAGTTTTTGTTTCTCGTGAAACCAAAAATTCTAGATTTTTTTTCACTAAAGTTGCAAGTTGGGTTACTTTGCATTCATATTTTTTATTTGTATCCTTCTCATAATCAATAACCATCTTCGTTTCATATTAGATGGTACCTCTTCATCAAAGAATGCTGGACCTACAAGCTTCTTGGCCTAACTACCACAGATGGTTAACAATCTTTTCAGTAGCAGCCATATCCTTATCTATGTTTTGGAAGCTGATGATTTTTTTTTACAATTTAAGTCTCCCTTTGGTGCTTTAATTACCTTGGGAGCTTTATACCAAGCTTCAACATATACTGCCACGATAAAAAGACATTTATTTTTGTGTTAGAAATAACGTTAGCACATATTCTATTGTACAAATTTTTAAAAAGATGCTATTAAGGAATATAGAAATTAATATAAAAAAATAATTATAGTTTAAAAAATAACACTTTCATTAGCGGTTGAAAAACGAACTCAAGAAAAAATTATCAACTAGAACGGATACTGGATTGATGATAAGAAAAGAGAAGGTAATTTAAAGAAAGCCAAGTGTTTCACAGCCTTGTTATTTGGTAGCCATGAAACCGGAGCTACTGTAGTCGTTTTGTGGTCTGTGTTGAAGCCTGTCCATTGTCCATCCCGTAGTATGCCTCCCTTCTGATGAGCGAGAAGTGACACAATACTTCCCATTTAGGAGTTGGGTCACACGAGTGCACCGAAAGGTATCAGTTACAAACAACTGTAACCAAATTTTTATTACAAATTTTAGTCGGCGTGGGAGTTCGAACCCAGGGCCTTCCGCATAGCAAGCGAGTGCTTAACCACAAAAATTATAAAGGGGGTGAAATTATTACATGAGCAATTGAGTTAATACGTAATAACATATTACTAATAATGTAGATCAAAAACAGTTCAATATTCAAATAGTAAAAGACTACAGAACAAGGCATCCTGACAGGAAGAAACAGATATTGGTACATTAGTAAATATAACATTATTCAATATTATTTTGTTCTTATTACTGATTAAAAATATGAAAAAACTGTATTTTGTTTGTATAAAATAATTGAACTTATCTGCTTTCTTTAATTATCTTGGATATTTTTTTTTATCTAGACGTATTTTTTTATTATTATTATTATTATTTTTTTTTTTTCTTCTTAGTCATAAGTTAGATAGGGTGACTATGTTTTATACATTTTTAATGTCTAATAAACAATGAATATACTATACTATACTATTTTACAGTTTTGCTAGCGAGATACAGAGGGGTAGAGCAAAAATCTGCCTTTGTTATTGATTTGCCAAGGAACTGTTGGTTTAAGAGGAAATTTGATGAGAATAAATTTGTTAGATAGTTTTGTTACAATTTTATCACTTTTTGAATTTTTATTCTAAGTTGATCTATTACAGAGAAAATTAACAAAAAGTGCGGAAAAACGTATATTGCCCCTTCAATTAGCATATCTAAACTTTAAGCTCCCGGCGGCACGTGTTAACAATTTCCGATCGAGCTAAAACTTTATAGGTATCATTTTTTTATGAATTGGAACCATTTGAGGGGGGGAGCTCAGAAAAATACTCGGATTTTTTTCTCACCTCTATAGCTAAGGGCCACCCTAATGACATATAGCATTTATTTAGCACAAATTATACTCGAAAGAAGAAAGCAGAAGCATCACTCACGAGCGAGAGAAGTCCACTTGCACCGAGTGGTCAATGACCAGGTCAGAGGGACAGATGGGGTTAATCTTCTGAGGATCTCCCTGCAAGGTCTTCACAGCATCCCGCATAGCGGCAAAGTCCACCACTGCCGGCACTCCTGTTAGGTCCTGCAGGATAACCCGCGCTGGCTTGAATGGCACCTCCACCTAATAGAAAATAATGTCATTCAATATTACATTTCATAGTGACCGACCTCAGTAGCTTGATCGATAAGGCGGCGGACTTGCAACCTGGAGGTCGGTGGTTCAAGTCCCGGTTTCAGCGTAGATTTAGTAGAGCGAGTTTGAGTAGTTGTGATATCACGAAAATGATTAACACAAATATGATAACTCCTTTTTTTTATTACATTTCATAGTGTATCTAGATTTATGTTTATTGCATGTCAATCAGACCAGTAGGTGGAAGTATTGCTATTTCCAACATGAGAGTTTATTATTGTTTATAAGCAGTTGTGGTAATGGCTAGGTATTTTTCATAAATTGAACCTAGTATGGAATATCAAAAAATTGTGATATCTCCTAGAAAGAAATTACATTTTGCATTACATGCGTTTGAAGTGTTTGAATCAGATGGAATCAGTGATTGAGTGATTCCAATGTTGAGCTAAAAAATAAATACATGAAAGTGTTCCTGCTTGAGCATTGAGGTCTACTTTTTACAGACTTGATGATATCTACCTCAAAAGTTAAATGTATGATGAATTTGATGCAAAAGTATTCCAATGAGGGTCCCATTTTTTATCGCAATTATATGCTATGTTATTGTATACTCGTATATGCTATATGCATTGCATATTTATGCTATGTTATTCCTTTAGAATCAAATAAGATTAAATCTAACAGACTAAATAATTGTTTTGCAACATTGTCCATTCAAAATTCGAGACGAAATGTTGCGTAACGTTTCGCGTCAAATGTTGCTCCAAGTGTGATGCCACCTTAAGAAATTAAAATTCTCTTGATCAACACCATTTAGTACAACTTGTTTGTAGTTGTAGTAAATAATGTTGGTCTCCCGAGCTCAAGAAATGATTTTTTTAGAGTAGAGAACCATTTCCTAGAATGTTACTTTATTAGCATTATCTTAAGCTCAGTAGCTTGATTGCACAAGTTTGGTAAAAATTTAGCAGCATGAGTTTGAGTAGTTGTGACATCACAAAAGTAATAAACACAAATATAATAACTCTTTTTAAATTTACTTTTGAATTAGTATATTGACGTCATTTTTCCCTATTTTATTTTGGTTGTACAAGCTCAGCCTCACCCCTCCTTCCACCCGTTGGTTGGTCTCCCAGTTGAGGATCTTCTCTACATGGTTTGCTTTCACTTGGAAGTTATCGCAGTTTCGGACGGCAGACTCCAAAAGAACTCTGATGGAAAATGGAAGCTTCTCTGAAAAAGGATTGATTTTGAAAATGATCAAGGTTTAATAACCACTAGTAGTATTCATAAAATATAAAAATGAGGATGTGTGTTTTTGTATATTTCTTTTCATTCTTCTTCATCTTCAATTATTATTATTATTATATTACGCACTATTAGGTAATGACAAAGTTCAATATTCACAGTACAATAGAGTGAAATTATAATAAAAAAAAATAGATTGAATAAAGAAACAAGAACAAAAAAGAGAATAAAGCTAACGTCCTATGTAAAGGGTGAGGTTATTGCCTGTGGCAATCTCTTCCACCCAGCCCTTCTTCAATTTGTTATACAGGTATATAAATAAGAATTGCTTTGATAGATTTAAATTAGTTACCCACCTATTTTATTTATAGGTATTAATTTTTTTTTAGTCACAAATGGGCAGACTCTGTGCTAACTAAATTACAATATTTACCCTAAGTAATGGTCATTAACAAAATATAATAATTAATATATACTTAACATAATAATAGAGTCTCACCATAATTGTCACCCAAGCTAGGAAGGTCATAGTAGTTGTAAGTTTTATCACCCACACTCAAAGTTTTCTTCAGGTGAGCATATGGATTCTCTGAAATAGGAAAATGGAGAAAACTAAATATTAGATAAGTACTTTATTATAAATTTTGCTGGACGTACTAGAGGCATATGATTCAATAACTTTTCTGGAAACATAAATTTCTAATGGGAGACATGTAGAGTAGGTACATAGTTTGGTACTAGGTAGAGCACCAGAAATATTCCTTACACATTTAGGCAAATGAAATATCTTTATACACACAAGTATTTATTTTTCTGTTTCTTTTACCATAGAGGGAGAACAATAATAATAGAGAAAGTGATAAGCAAAACATATAGCACCATAAAATTAATCAACATTTTACATTAAAAGAAGCCATGCTTTTTGTATTTCATTTCCTTGTATATAGTTTAATATTAACCTTTTGATGGCCACAATCTACTGAATGGCATCATAGTAATGTAATTTTTTTTTTTTTTAATTAAGATTAAAAGCAATAATTTAAATAAGAAATATGAAAATATAATTGAGCTAAATAGAATAATTTTAATAATATCTAAATTTTAAGAATTAAAAAATCTAATAATTTCAACAGTCACCTTTTAGATCAGATTCAGATCACCTCTTTAATTCTACTAATATATATTATATATCTTTTTAATCATGTTCCAATGCAACTTGGTATTGTTGCAATTACATGAACTATTTTGAGGGTTAAAGATAATTACATAAAAGGGTTTACTATATCTTTACAAATAACTTAAATTTTTTCCAAATTTAAGCTTAAATCTAATTTAGAAGAGTGTTGATTAAATAGCAACATAGCTGATACTATAGGTGAGCTTAAATTTTCTGGAGCACACGAACTATTTCTAATGTAGAAAAGTAAGGGTTTCCCCTTGTTTTCAGTTGTACTACAGGATCCCTGATGCTGATGTCCTCAGAGAGCTGAGAGGGTATTTATTATAATGGCAACTCTTCAACTTTCATTAGGAAATTTACACACAATTTAAAGAAGGGAAGAAGGTGAAAATTTGAGTTTTGGAAAAACACTTTACATGATGTGCCAGATCTGCTTAGTTAGTTTGTTTGTTCAGTTGTTGATTTGACAATAAGTTGATTTGTTCCGGGAACAACCTGTACATGTGTGATATAATAGTCTCTGATAGTTTCTTTGAGCAGTCATTCCCATATCTAGGTCTGTGTTCCATCAGGTCCACATAAGAGATAGCCTCAAGCCCATAAGAGAAGAGATTATAATTTTATAACTCATGTATAATTTACACATCTTTTACACTGTGCAAGGAACCAACTGAGCTCAAGTGGGTAATAGAGAATTAGGTAACAAAATAATATTATAAAACAATATTTGCTGACAAAATATTAATGTTTTAGCTTCATCTTGAAAGTACATTTTATACAACAAAGGGTTAAAACTTTTGCTCAAAGTTCAATTATTTGAAAAATCATTAATTATCAATTGTATACACAGCAATATAGAGGAGTAATGTGCAAAGACTGACCTCGAATTCAATCAAATGTAGACTATGGAAATGAACCATTGTAAAATCACTAAAATTAGTATCAGTGCACCTTACAATATTGGCTAGGCGGTGTGATATTTCACAGATAAGACTGTGTACCTTGTATTTACATGAATTAGAGAAAAGTGTTTTATTTGCTCTGAAGCCTAACACATTCCTGTTTCTTTTCAAATAGAAGTGTCAACAGTGCAATAAATAAACTGTATTATCCTGGAATCAGGTTGGTATGTTGAGAGACTAAAGTATAATCCCTATTTTTTAAGTTCTGTTAATTTATTGGTTGGTTATTTTCAAGATTATTAAATATCATCATTGTTCATTTGTATGTGTGGTTAAATTTCTCAGGTTTTTAAATTTTAGTAAGATGATCTTTTATTTAAAAGAAGTTATTTTTTCCAAGGAGGTAGTACCTATAATTTTATTATTCATACAAGTTGTTGGCCTGTGCTTCATATTTCAACTCTAAATAAAATTGCAATGTTTTAAAAATATTTAAAGAGGTCTTTTCTAAATAGGTAAAGCAGCTGTGATGATACAAATGTGCATTTTATTCTTCTTTTTTAATTGTAAAATATGGTATCAAATATAATGCTATGAGCTCCTCTATTGACATTTGAAACTAGGTGCCTAATAGCTCTTTAGATTATTAGAAGGCATTTATTCTAGAAGGTAAACCTAGGAACAAAGTTATTAGAAAGGTTATCTAGAAGTAGGAGTGTCAGAACCAACCAACCTCAAACATGAGGAAGACATCTAACAATACTAAGTAATTTTACAAATCATTACATAAATAAATAATGGGCTGGGACATGTTTTATTATTTTGTTTAACTTAAGGATAATAATAAAATTAATATTGTTGCTGTGGTTATGTAACAAGTTATGATTATAAATGGTTACATAACACTTTGATTTAATGAAAGGAAGACCTATGAAATGCATATAGACAAATATAAAGGTGAATCATGACAACTATTGTCACTAGATGACTGTAAAGATAATATTGGTCTCTGACTGTTTTGTCATCATACAGATCTTGCAGCTGGCACAACAAGTACAATACAAGCAGTATTTTGTAGAAGTTCCCCATGTTTGTTAGTAGGCACTGCTTGTACCATGGCTTATTTGATTAATTTTAAAGCATAGATGTTTCATTCAATTTCAAGATCTACACCTCCTTCAGAAATGTCTAGTAAGCTTATAGTTAGCTGCTAGTTATTTTATTGTAATGAAAACACTTCAGAACTTTTGAAATATGCAAAACACTGCCTAGACTTACCAGAAGCCATACTTGAAGGATGAGGATTTTGGTATCCTTAAATCTCAATACACAGGATAATACTGATTAACTAATGATAAGAGAGAGTGAAATAGCTACTAGCTAGCAACAAGCTCAGCTCACTAGCTATTGTAAATTTGTAAATGCACAGGTGACCGGGAGTCAGGGACATACATGGACTACGTGACTACCCAGTTATCAGGAATGAAAAGTGTTTAAAGTGAGAAAAGATAAAAGTTGGACCCTTGTTGGAAATGTAAACAAATATTGATAAGAAAAGTATAGTTGGTTTGGCAACATGCTAAGACCTCTTGAGGCGCTCAAAATGTTTTATTATAATAACTTTACCGGTACGGTTGTAGGCAGGGGGAAGGGTTCTGTGCAAAACTACATAATAATATATCGTTTTGATGTAAAAATCCATAAAATAAAGAATCTATCTCAAAATGTCCATCAATTTGTATTGGTAGCATATTGCGGTACAAAAGTATTCTTTGTGTATGGACCACCTAAAAACGTTGCCAAGCTTTTATTTATATTCGTTTGCATTATCAGTGCACAGCTGACAACTGAAATAATCACAGATTAAAAGAAAAAAACCATAACATAAATGTTTTTTTTTATTCTTTTGACGCTTGACGTAAGTGGTAAATTACTTAATTACTTCATTAAATTTGTGATTGTGATTCATGTATTTGATTACCCATCGAAAACTTAACGAATATATTTTAATTGATACAGTTGAGCAGTCCTCTTGTTGTCAGTTGTCAGTCTGTGGCTCTTGCTGCTAGCTTGGGGAATTTTATGTCTTATCTATTCAAGTTCAAGGTAAGTTGAAAACATGCCCTGTCTCAGTGTGTTGCTACACAGCCTCTCATCTTCTGTATTATTGACATAACTTACCTCTTGTAAAAAATCCTCATGGATATAGTATAATCAATAATGTTCATTTCATTATTCTCTGACATTGTCTCAAAAATTAGCAACGAATCATGTACCAGGATATTTTATTATGTATCTCTTGATCAAAACTTAAATGGGTACTTTGTTAAAGTTCTTCACTACATCTGTGTGGGTAAAACTGAAATATCCAGTTTTAAGTAACTTCTAAGAAATACTTTGGAGTAAATTTACAAGCTATTTTCAAATGAATAAAACTAAAAAATGCTAAGTATGCCAAAGATAAAGTATGTAATGTCAAAGGGATCCTAGATAGTAAAAGCTTTTTGTGATATTCCCTAACAATGATATTAAGCAATACATTCTCACAAGTACAACAAAAAAAGTATGTAATTCTCTTTGTTGTGCTTTAAAAATAATCAATATTCTTATAATTAAGATTTCAACTTTTCAAAATGGTGTGGTACTTATTACATAGGTATCCAAGGTTGAAGGCTAGTATTAACATCTAACTAGGTATATTTAATATTATTTTCTTCTTGCAGAATACGCACAAGTTCATGGTGACCAATCCTTCAGCCACACTCCTAGAGGAGGGCTTGTGCCCTTGTTATTCAAGCTTGTGCTTGAATAGAAAATGAACTCATTGGATAGAAAGGTATTTTTTCATATTTTATTATTATTATTATTTATAGAAAAATCTCATCAAAATATTGACCTTTAATTAATATATAATATGAAGGTATGTATTATTACACTTAATAAAGATTGATTATTCAATGTTACTTCTCACAGTTAGTTACAAAGAAAATAATGTTCGATGGCAGAGTAACCTTCAGGCTTTATGTACAATTGAACTCATCAGAAATATAAATTAATAATATGGGTAATTAATGTCACCATAAAGTAAATGTTTATAAGCACTAAAAATCGCAATTTTTTAAATTCATGTTGAACTTTTTGCTGGCTGAAAGTACATGAAATGCATGGGAACTATGTTTTCCGTAACCTTACACTCTGCCGGGCTGTCTCTTTCTTTGTATTGGCATTCTTCACACCTTGGCCAAAATGTTTGATAAACACAGTGGTTCTCAACCTTTTGTAGCATAGTGCCCCCTTTGCGAAAATTATCCCTTTCATCGCCCCCCTCCCCCCTCGATGATTTCACTAAGTCACAAAACTTTGTTTAAAAAACCTTACTAAATTATATATTTTTTTTTTTTTTTTTTTTAATTTTAAAAGCCAGCGTCGATGGCATGTTGAATACACCGGTTCCCTTCAGAACACCGAAGTTAAGCGACATCCAGCGAGGTTAAGACTTGGATGGGTGACCATTCAAATCCTAATTCTCGTGACGCTGGCTTTTCCCGGCCCCACTCAGGCTGGGTGAGGTCAATGTGAGTAGCAGGTTTGTGAGTTTCCTGCGAATGGAGTGTAAAACCCCCGTCGTGATATGACCATGGCAGTTGAAAGCGACGTTAAACCCCACTTAAAAAAAAAAAAAAAAAAAAAAATATATAAATTTAAATTTGATTTGGTGAGTTTTTTTATGTTCTTTTAGATTTTTTGGATCCACAATAAATAGTTACTTGTTGAGGATCTGAAACAATACAAAAAGAGTAGGTAGCACTTAAAATTTAACAAATATACTGCACGCGTAGATACAAATCAAACACCTCGGCCGAGGTGTGCAGAACGAATATACAAAGAGACAGCCCGGCAGAGTGTAAGGTTACAAAAAACATAGTTCCCATGCATTTCATGTTCTTTCAGCCAGCGAAAAGTGCAACATGAATTTCAAAAATTGCGATTTTTATTGTAGAAATGGACTCTACGTTGAAAAAGAAATTGATTTGACTTTTTGTTTGACTTCCTAGGCCAACGGGAACCCTATTTTCGAGAACCCCAAACAATCGTGAAAGATTCTACTTCATATTACTTCCGAGAAATTTCTAATATTAGAAATCGGAAGTATTGTGTTTTTTTTTCTGTTTTTTTTTTTCCATACGGATCCTTTGAGACTTCGTGTCCTTAACTTGGCATCGAAGATTAAGTGAGGTGTCTAAAGTGATCAAGATAATATAATATATAATGAAGATGAGCCCAGACCAAAAAAAAAATTCTAAATTATAATCCGGCGGCCCATTTGGGCGGCCTCGGGTTTTGGCAGCCCAAATCGGGAATTGAAGGATAATACTAATCTTAAGTGGTATCAAATGAAAGATCTTGATGAGCAGATACCAAATTTATTGATTTATTCCTTCATCCGGTCCACTGGGTGGCACCTCGTGCCCTTTTCATTTTCTTTGGCGGGTAGGTACTTTCGAATCCTTAGCTTAGTGAAAAATTGTTTGTAGGAAAATTGTAGTTGTTGTAAAATTGTTCATTTGCCCAATGACCTGGGGCGGCGTTACTAGATTGATTTTGGACAATCATGTTTGGTTGGAGATAAAATTTAATATGATGAATTGTTAGTACGCCTCCTCGTGGTTCACCCTGGGCAACGCATTGACATGCGGCTAAAGTACTGACGATTTTGGCGATCAAACAATCACTGCCATCAGATTTCCTGATCAAGTTTATTACATTATTATGTCTTCTCACTTTGAGATGTGTAGTAAATAAAGCCGTACGATAAATAAATGATGAATTAGCTCTCAAAAGGTCGATGCTACTCACTAAAAGTTGTGACAAAGTAGTGACCTTGCCCAAGTGGGTAGTGTACTAGGCTTGCGCGCACGATGACTTTAGTTCGATCCCCATCAGGTCAGTTTTTTTTTCTCTGTCCATTATGTCCGGGGTCGCGGTGTAATTTTTTCGATTCAAATCAAACAAGTTCAGAAAAATCATACTCCGACTGCCATTTTTTATTGCCGTTCAACAAGTAAATTTAAAGAGATATCAAGTTTGGGATTACCCCTAGAAGGGATAAAGAAAGATAAACATAAGAGGAATAAATTCAGAGAGGAGTGCAGAGAAATAGAAAGAGAGGGGGTATTAAAGGTGTTCTCAATTTGATATCATTTATTTTTAGCTAATTATAACCATTCTATTGCGTGGGGCGTTCTTCTTTTTTTAACCACGAAGTAATGTTTTTAACCAGAAAAAGAGCACAGAACTGCTGACTGAAGTCACTAGTCACTACGCACTGATAAAAGAAATACCGACTGTACCAAATTTATAAGAGGAGAAGACGCTGGTTTTTGGTGACTTTTGGTTGCTGTGATCACATTAAGCTGTTTATCTTTTCTGAATATAGTCGTTGTTGGTGCAAATGGTGACAAATTACGCGCTGGTGGAGGAGTTGGTTATTTTTGGATTATAGGATGATTAGCTTGTCAAGCCAACTCCATCGCCCCCTTATTGCCCAAAATTATTTCATCGCCCCCCGACTGCCCAAAATGGACTCTTTGCCCCCCCAGCGCCCCCCAGGGGGCGATATCGCCCACGTTGAGAATCACTGGATAAACATATATGGGTCATTTTCATTTATCTTGGGCATATCAAGTCCGCAACCTTTCTCCTTTAATAAATGTGAAAATAATAGGGATTTATGACTAAAATCTATTTGATCACATAGGAAACAATTTTTTTATAAATTACAATAATAAATTGTCTTTTAAACTAAGGTGGAGACTCAAAATTGCCAGTTATGTAAGTAACGTTCATGATATTTTAGGTGTCCCTTAGTCTAAGATTTTACTGTGTCTGATAGAAAAAAATGCATTTCTCCCCATTATTTTCACCAAAATCCAATATAAATGAGAAAAATACAATTTATTTAGGATGTGACCATTAGTTTTCATAAAAATAATAATGTTCACCTCATTCTACAGACGTGTAAAGTTGTGTCCCTACGAAGAAAAAAAAATCTCCGTCATGAATGTTACCCCCAAAAAAATGTAAACCATTTTGAAAAAAACCCTTAGAATGAGAAGCTAGCAGCTGCCGCCATTTTGCTTCTTACAGATGACATTGTTTTTGTTTTGAAATTTCCTGTCAGTTGGATGTTGGATGCAGTACAGTGAGGGACAATGGTGGGTCTAATTTTTTTTGACAAGAACGTTACGGGGTTTTTTAAATAAATTGTAATGATTCTTTAATATATAATGTATTTCTTTAATTCTTCTGCATGTCCTCTTTCCAATCAAATATTTTTTTTTGTAAAGATAATATTCTTTTATTGAGAAAAGATTGTTTTAGTGGCGTGTTACTCATGAACGTTACCGTCATGAACGTTACCCGTGGTCATGAACGTTACCTGGTACGTTAAGTTTTTGTAATTTTGTGTGAAGAGGTAGCTGCTAGAAATATTCTAAATGAAAGCTTTTGCTCAAAGGTATTTGTCTTAGTCTTCTGAGCCTGAAAATTGTTTAGGAAAAAGGTAACGTTCATGACTTGAAAAAATCCAATTGCCCAAGATAAATGAAAATGACCCATATGTAAACAATGTAATCCTACATATTAGGTATAAGATTTTTTCTCTCTCGAAATAAGATAAACAATACTTTCTATACCTTATAGGTAATAGAAAGTAAAAATTGAGTACATGATTATCTTAGTGGTACTTGTCACATGGAAGGTTTTTATTCTCAGTCTGGTTGGGCTTTAATTAACAGGAATAAAAAATATGGTATTCTATTTAAAATACCAGGGAAAAATGAAAAGAATATGATCACAAGGCTGGAAGGGCTGGTCTGGGGCCAAAATAAGTATGACCACAGGAGGCACTTCATAACCTTAGAACAGTACAGAATTGAAAAATTCCATCACATTCAAAAGTTACAAGGGGGTGGCCTCCTTTTCAGAAACATACAAACACTATCTTTTTAGTGAACACTATATTTATAGTCACTAAAGATAGTGTCTATGCAAACACTGTCTTTATAGTGAATTTGTATTTGTAGTCAAATTTAATTGTGTCTAAGCAGTTAGTCTTATTTCAATTTGTAATGAGGTTAATACCTTCTTACTTCTCAATGTAGTAAAGAGTAGTCTGGGTAAAATGGAGTAATTGTTTGCCAATAAAAATTCTAATCTTATCAAATTTTGTCATAATATGTACTGGGTGAACTAAGAAGACTTGCTATTGAAACAAAATTTTAGTTTCATGCCTAATGAGGAAAATTTAAATAAATTTACTAAAATATTTGAGTAAAGTCTCAATTTTTTGTGATATACTCGTACATATACCTATATATTATAAAACTACAAAGTTTAAATCAAAAGCACATTTATATCAATAATGGCTCCTAAAAATTCAACCAAAAAAACCACACGTCAGAGTCAAAAACCTATAAAAGAGGTAATATCTGAGTCGGAATTCGAGGAGGAGGAAGAAGAAGATGATGATGATAAATTGGAAAACAAAATCGAAAAGGTAATGAAAAAAGTCATGCACAGTTTCAAAATGTCATTTAAGAAAGAATTCAAGGAAGATATGAGAGAATTTGAAAAGAGCTTAAACTACAACTCGACGAAACTGGATGAAGTATTAGAAGAGATGAGAACGATAAAAGACAGACAGAAGAATTTGGAAAAAGAAAATGAAACATTAAGATATCAATTAAAAACTGTGTCACAAGTAGTAGAAGATCTAGAACAATATACTAGAAATCGTAATATACAAATTGATGGCATTGCTCCAGATGACGATGAAAATCTGAGAGAAATGATGATAACCATTGGGAAAAAAATAGAGGTTGATATTGAAGACAAAGCAATCGATGCTATACATAGAATCCCCTCTCAAAACGAGAAAAACTCGCCCATTATTGTGCAATTCACCACAAGACAAATCAGAGAAAGAATAATGACCAATATTAAAAATACCAAAATAACCACCAAAGATTTGGGTAGAAAGGGAGAAGTAAGAACAGTTTTTGTCAATGAACATTTGACCAAAAATAAGAAACAATTAATGTTTGAGGCCGGAAAGCTCAAAAAAATCAACGAATACATGTTTCTGTGGTCAAAAAATGGAAAAATCTTCATACGAAAAGGAGAAAGGACCCCTGTCATTGAGTTGAAAAACTTCGATGATCTAGGAAGAATAAAATAAATATTCTACTTTACATTACCAAGTTTTAAAAAGAAATTTTAATATCTAATCAAGAAATATGACAAGTACAATTTTAGACAATATTAAAGAAAATGTTGAAACAAAGGAATATGAAGATGTTGAAGAATGGTTCCTAAAAGAAATAAATAAAAACAATAAAAACGATATAATAATTATACATATTAATGTTAGAAGTTTAAACAATGAAAAATGGAGTTTATTACAAGTTTACTTGAAAAACTGCAAAAAAATTGATATTCTGATATTGACTGAAATATCGATTAAAGAAGATCAAATGAATTTTTTCGAAATGAATAATTTTAATTTATATTCATATCACAGAACTACAAAAAAGGGTGGAGGAATAGCTGTATACATAGAAAATAGTATATTATCATCCCGTGTTACAAATTTACAATTTAAAAATGCAGAAAATATAGAAATTGAGTTGGATAAAAAGAACATAATTATAAATGCAATTTACAGACCTCCAAAAACAAATATCAAAGGATTCATTAATGAATTGAAAAAATGGTCTCTACACAAAGATGTTAAAACTAAGGAAATATTAATCATTGGTGATATCAATATTAATACTCTGGAAGAAACATTAAACAAACAACAATATATTGAAATGTTATCAAATATGGGTATTATTCATACAGTACAAAAAGTGACCAGAGAAGAAATATTAAATGGAAGAATAGTCAAATCATGTATAGATCATATAAATGTACGTATCAAACGAAAATTTACTGCAGGAATAATAAAAGAGAAAGTTTCTGACCATTACTTTACTTTTTTGAAAATTAATAAATATAAAGAAAAAGAAGATAAACAAATTATTAAAATAAAAATAATGGACGAAGAAAAGATAAAAACTTTAATAGAAGAACATGATTGGACCAGTCTGATTCAAAATCACAAATGTGCAGACACAATATACAATGAATTTGTAAATATTTTTAATGAAATTTATGGAAAAGCAAAAAAAGAAATTCAAATACCCAAAAAATATGAAGGAAATACATGGATTAATCTAGATATTAGAAATGAGATAAAAAAGAAAAAACATCTGTGGAAAATGGTTAAAAACAATCCTGGTAATGAATATTTTCTGAAACAATACAAAGACATACGAAATAAATTAAACAATAAAATTAATCAAGCAAAGAAAAAAGAAAACATCATGAAATTTAATCAATGTAGGGGTGATATGAAAGAAACATGGAACACAATTAACAAAATAACAAATAAAAAAAGAAATAATACAGCAGAAATTATTGACAAAAATTTCAAAAAAAGTGGAATAACAATTGAAAACATAGCAAACAATTTCAACCATTGTTTTAAAGATGAAATTATAAACCTCAAAAGCAACAAAGAAAAGTTGATGAAAAAAATAGATGTAGGTACCGAAATAAATGAAAATCGTGAACCTCTTGAAATTAAAGAAATGACTTTTTTTGATTTATCAAGAATAATTAAAGATATAAATGAAAATAAAGCCGGTGGAAATGATCAAATAAGACCAAAGGATATTAAAAATAATTTTACGTGTTTACAAGAAGTATTATTAACACTAATGAACAGAATTATTTCAGAAGGAAAGATACCTGCAGGAATGAAAATATCCAGAATTTCACCAATATATAAAAAAGATAAGAAAGATAAATATTCTAACTATCGACCAATAGCAATTTTACCTTGTTTAGAAAAGATCCTAGAAAAATACATAAACCAACAATTAAATGAATATCTAGAAATTAATAAAATAATCAATGACAATCAATTTGGATTTAGAAAAAACAGAAATACAACACTTGCTCTAAATAAATATTCTGAAGATATTAATAATGCATTAAATGATAAAAAATACTGCTTAACACTAGGATTAGATTTGAAGAGAGCATATGAAACAATTGATCATGGTGAAATGATAAAAACATTGGAAGAAATTGGCTTAGAAAGAAAAACAAAAAATATATTTGAAAATTATTTCAAGGATAGAAAACAAAAAGTTAAAATAGGGAATGTTGAAAGTCAAGAAACACTTATTACATGTGGATTAATAACCGGAGCAATTCTATCCCCAACATTTTTCAATATTTATGTAAATAATATCCATAAAATTGGTATAAAATCAAAAATAATCCAATATGCTGATGATACCTTACTTTACTATACACACGATAATATAGATGAATTATACAAAATAATTCAAAATGATCTAAATAAAATTATCATATGGCTACATCAAAAAGAAATATTTTTAAATAAAAACAAAACAATATCAATTTTAGCAATCAATCCCATGATCAGAAGATTCAGACTACTCCCAAGAATTAATCTTATAATGCATGAAAATAAATGCATTGATTCAAATTTCAATAACTGTTCATGTATGAAAATTAAGAACGAAAAAATCAAATGGGAATAATCATACTTATGTAGAATTCACAATTTGATGCAAACATATTTAGAAGTGGATTAATTACCACAAAAACAAATTACATTAAAAAACAATATTAAAAATGATAATTCCTATAAAATGCATTCATAAAAACAAAATACCGAAAATATAAATGATGATAATACAAAAGTATGTGAACAATCAATACAGAATAGGTATTGTACTTATGGTTTAACCACAGAAAGAAAATTGGAAAACTGTAAATCAGCACATAAGAAAATACTAAAAAACACTTTATCCATACATAACAAGAGACAACGAAATGAAAAAATGAAAAAATTACAGCATAAAAATTCAAAACTACACAAATATACTTTATTGACACAACATATTATGAAGATCAATACAGAGAAATCATGAAAAGCATACAATAACGACACACAATTACAAGACACCAAGCATTAAAAACAATACGAAAGCAACATAGCATATAAATACAACAATTTTAAACAATTTACAACGAGATGAACAATAAAATGGAACAAATGAAAAGAGAAATAAAAAGTTTTTATTGAAACAAAAATTTAAGATCAATATGAAATCAAAAGTAACAAGAAAATGAAAATCGAAGCTCCCGAAAAGTCAAATGTACTTAGCGGAACTTTTAACAATGTGATTATGAAAAAACGAATAAATTTATTATTATTATTATATTAATGTTATTTCTACCTAATGAAAATAATAAATTGATGACAGAAATGAAAATCTTTAGACGGGTACTTCATTAAAATCTATTACTTTGACCCATATAACTAGTAGTTCTGTGAACTGTAAACCTCACACAGATTCTATTATCAAATTATGAATATCAAGCATGAGGACATTGATACCTTTCCTTCAATACCCCACTTGATGGGTTTTTAATTAAAAAATATCAACCCGCCCACTTTTAGGCCCTATCAATGGGCCCTTTTTGATGTCAGCCCCCTTAGCTCTCACAATCACAAAATTCAATGCTTAAATCAAATATTATTTTTAACAGTTCCACAAAATTTCATTGCTTTATTTAAAAAAAAAAATCATTTTTAATCCTCACCAACACCCAAGTTAAAATAGAACCTCACTGCATTCTGTTAGTTAAGAATTCATGTGATTTTTTCCATTTTATATTGTTTTCCAGCTATCCACATTTGAAATGGTAATCTCTAGTCTTGTAGCTGGTGGTATTGCAGGAGCTCTTGCTAAAACTACAATCGCACCATTGGATAGAACTAAAATTAATTTTCAAGTAAGTTAATATTTGCTTGTACTTGTTGAAATTAAATTTTCATGCCTTTTTTATATTATTAGCTTCACCAGGGAAGTTGTCAAGGGTTCATCTTTTTTTAAATAGTGTAAAAACTATTCTTTCTCAGTATAATCTGTGCTAAATAAATGCACTGAGTGTTGTTTCTTAATCTAAATTCAAGATAACTTTGAACACATGGCCAGAGAGAGAAAGTATATATTTTATTTATATATACGGCCGTGTGACGACTACGTCACTTGACTACAAAGTCCGGCTTTCTGGACATTTTTTTTTTTTTAAACTAGATTTTTACAATATTTCAAGGTGAAAGTGGAACATTTTCATCAACATTTTTTTTTTTTTTAATTTGTTTGGTTAATGGAATAAGTGGTAGTTGAGAATGTGAACTGAATCTTTCAAGATTTTTAAACTCATATCAATGATCTTCTTATTGGGGATTCCCAGATCACGCAACACTGAGAAGGTGAAAGAAGGCGTTTTAGAATTTTTCACATTATTTTGAAGTAAACCAGCCCTGTTTTATTTTAAATTGAACAACATGAATCTTTGCATTTATTTAGCACAAATTATACTCGAAAAAAAATGATTTTTACATTATTAAAGAAAGAAAAAAAAAATTGACCTCTTGACATTTCCCCTGTAGCTAATGGTATCTAAAAGGCAAAAAAATTTATTATTTCAAATGGAAAAAACATGTATTTAATTATTTTTTTTATTTCATTTTTTTTTTTTTTTACAAAAATACAATTAATTTATTATAATTACTTCCGAGAAATTTCTAATATTAGAAATCGGAAGTATTGTGTTCGCTTTTGAAAAAAAAAATTATTTTTTTGCTCCGATTTCAATTTTTTTCATATTTCTGGACGTTTCATAACCTACTGAGCAAATTTGGTTTTGTGTCCGTCTGTCGGTCTGTCTGTCTGTCTGTCTGTCGGTCTGTTAAAACGATTCCTTGTAACGCGCAAATCTCGGAAACTACTCGACCGATTTTGATGAAATTTTGCACACATCTAGAAGTCATTCTGTAGATGGTCCCATTTTAAATTCATCGAATTCATATCAGCGGTTCTGGGTGAAAGAGACCATGCGCCTGACCACTAACTTTTTACTTAAACACTTATATCTCGTAAACGGTACACCCGATTTCGATGAATTTTTGTAAAAATATGCATATTATTGTTTTACATAGGTTATTTATATTTCTTTTTAAATTAATTATAATTTGACTCTGATATTTAAGAAAATCCGAAATTTTGGACAAAAAAGTAAAAAAATAAGGACCACGACTTACCGATACAGAATTTTTTGTGGAATTGAGAATGTAGAAAAAACGATATTCTACCATATAAAATAAATTTGAAGAAAATCGGTTGAGCCGTTTTGGAGATACAAGTAATTTTCTATCAAATCTCAAAATTGGCACGTGTTTACAATGTGAAGCAATCACGAGGAAGTATTGTGTCCATACTTGGCAGTGTTTTTTTTACTGAAACCTGTGAAATGGAATGTACATTATCTTCGGCCCTATTTTGATTAAAAGATTAAACAATTCCAACCCCGAGTAGCTATTTGAACTGCTTAAAAGAATAAAACAAAAAAATTCCTGCCCCGCTGGGAATCGAACCCAGGTCACCATGCGTACAATGCCTAGCGCGCTAACTCACTCTGCCACGGTGACTACTGATATGACCATGCAGTTGAAAGTGATGTTAAATTTTTGTTTAAAAAAACGCTTGCATACGAGTCTGCAACCATTGGGACATTTTCATCTTTACTATTCAAGGTCCAAAACCCAACTGACCAAATTTCGTATTGTGCGCATGACACATACCTTCTCTCTTCTCTCCCTCTACAATTCAATACTTCGCCATTGTGCGCATGACACACACTTTCCCTCTTCTCTCCCTTTACAATTCAATATTTCGTTACATAATATCGTTACATAATATCGTTACATAATATCGTTACATAATTTCGTTACATAATATCGTTACATAATTTCGTCACATAATTTTGGTTATGTGCCAGAGCAAAGACATGAAAATGTCAAAAATCTCAAACTTGTCTTAAAATACTTTTAATGTCAACTACTTTTGAGAAATGTATTACAAATACGGTGGTTCCATTCAAGATAACAATGTTGACCCCCCTGGGGCCGCCCCTGGTAAAGAAAAAAGTTCGAAACCTAGTAGAAAAGGTTTCTCCCTCGATATAATAATACATGTATTTTAGCATTTTTAATTTTTTTAATTCGTTCTCTAGATCTTTGAGTGGCTCCTCTTTTTGGTGGACCCTGTATACAGCATACACTATACATAATTATATTGAAGCCAGACATTGTAAAAAAAACTAAATAAGTAGATAACTTAGTTGTGACCTTTGATAAGAGATGAAAAAACAATTTTTTGTTCCCAGATTTCGAACAAACCCTTCTCTTTCGGCGATGCACTCAATTTTATGGTCAAATCTTACAAAACCGAAGGCATCACTAGTCTATGGCGAGGGAACAGTGCTACTCTCGCCAGAATCATCCCTCATGGGGCTTTCCAGTTCACTGCTCACGAGCAATGGAAGAGAATTCTGCACGTGGACAATACTGTTGATCCTAACAAGTATGTTTCACATTGAACAAGCAGAATACACTTTATTATCATTAAGATAGATAGATACTAGCCAAATGCATTAATGTAAGTAATACAATAAATATGAAATCAGTAATTTTATAGAAATCAGCCATTCAATGAACCAGTAACATCAGATCATCAAAATTAGGTAATTTTGAGCACGGAAAGTATGTATAAAGTGTACATTATTCCTCTTGGACTCAAATGCATCTGTGGTAATTCATATGATGTTGTTTTCTGACCCTACTCAGGTTGGGTGACGTTAATTAGAGTAGCTGGGCAGCACACTCATTTATAATAAACCCTAATAAAACTCGATCATGTATTTATTATTTTCTTCTACATTATTGACTCCCCCAGCTCAAAGCATTTTCTACCAGTTAACACTCATTTATAATAAACCCTAGTAAAACTCAATCATGTATTTATTATTTTCTTCTACATTATTGACTCCCCCAGCTCAAAGCATTTTCTACCAGCTAACACTCATTTATAATAAACCCTAAGAAAACTGAATCATGTATTTATTCTTTTCTTCTACATTATTGACTCCCCGAGCTCAAAGCATTTTCTACCAGCTAACACTCATTTATAATAAACCCTAAGAAAACTCAATCATGTACTTATTATTTTCTTCTACATTATTGACTCCCCCAGCAAGCAGAACCTGTACAACAGGTTCCTGGCAGGATCCCTGGCGGGCGTGACCTCTCAGAGCATCACCTACCCTCTGGATCTGGCACGGGCCAGGATGGCAGTCACAGCCAAGGCAGAGTACAAGTCCCTGCTAGAGGTAAGCAGCCTGCTGCTCAATGTTACTTTTGAAGAAATCGAAGAAAGATTTGTAGGTAATCAGATTAAACTTTTGCAAAACATAATTAACAATACAATAAATAGTCCCTACATACTCTCACAACTTAATTTAAGAATACCAGACCCTAGGCTTAGAATAGACAGAAGTCAACTTTTTTCCATCCCTAATAAAAACAAGAATATACTCAAATCCCCTATAACATCATGCATGAAAAAATTCAACGATATGCCCCAACAACCCGATCTCTTTAAATGAATACGTGTGTGAATGAATGAGTGAATAAATGAGCATACCAGTTATTGCTTGATTGTTATAACATACAACTTTCAAGTGTAGGTATTTGAAGTAAAAAAAAAGAAAAGAAAATATGACACTGTACAGAACTAGCTTCAAAAAAATTATATATTTATTAAAAAAAAATCTGGCGTAAACATCACACGACTTTCCTTATCCCCCAAAAAGAAGTCGAATTCCGCCACTGGTGACTAAAGGGTAACAGATAGTTAAAAATCAGTGCCTAATTCGTAATCAGCACCTCAAAATCATTGGATTTGATATGTCGCAACCCCCATCTAGGGTGAATAATAAAAAAGTTAGTCCAAGCGGGTCCCCCCAAAATACCGGTAAATTGGGGCCGGGTTCCAAAAAGTTCAAGATATCAAAAAAATGATCAGAGTAAACCCCTATTATTTTTTTTAATCCGAGAAAATGTTGTTCTCTAACTTTTTTTGTATCTTTAACCAATTCAAAGAAGCGGCGGTTGCGGCCAATATTTGCGGCCCTGCGGCCGCATCTTGCGGCCGATTTCAACCAAAAGTTTCGTGGTTCGTCCGGTGTAAAAAATTAATCTGTATACCAAATTTCAAGTCTGTAGCTCTTACTGTTCTCGAGATATCCTGTTTACACACAGATACACAGACACACAGACAGACGCACGGACCAATGGCTGAAAACAACTTTTTTGGTATGTCCTTAGAGGACCTTATGATATCGTAATATTGATAATATCATTTATTTGTTATATGATTTTACAATGGGAAGGTAAGCAACGCCATACAGGCACTGCCTACAGAACTATAGGTAGATATGTTCTTTCCACAGTAAATTTCAGTAAAAAATAGTATGATTTATCTGTAGTAAAGAAGCACAGAGCCTCTTCACATTTTTTGTTTGTGAGTAGCACACCACTACGAAAATCTCTTTTACTTTTCTAAATATTGTTCATCATTTTCTTTGTACTCTGGTAATGCCACACCTGGTTGTTACTCATACAATTACTTACTCCCGGTAGCTCAGTGGTAAAGGCGGCACTCTGTGAATCCAGAGGTTGAGGGTTCGAAACCCAGCCGGGACATGACAAGTTATCCTCCCATTTGGGATTTTTACCACATAATAATATGTCTTGGGCTTACTGCTGGAACAATGGGACTTTAATAGTCCTCATCGGGCAGTTTAAATTAAGTGATATTAGTATTATTATTACTCATTTTTCCTCACAAAGAATGAGTAGCACCTCGACAACTAAAGTACAAGGTAGAAATTTTTCTAACCAGCCGGGAACTGTAACGCGGAATTTTAGTGCGCTAGTCCACTCGAACATTGTAATGTTTCAAGTTTCTCTTTTATTTTAGGTGTTCAAGAAAATTTACCAGACTGAAGGCCTCCGAGCTTTTTACAAAGGTTATGTGCCTACAATCCTGGGAGTGATTCCCTATGCTGGAATGAGCTTCTTTACCTATGGAGTTCTGAAAATAAAGTACAAAGGTAATTAACATTTAGTCCATGTCTTAGGAACTGTTCTGGGTGACATTAATATGCTGTTAAATTCTCAAATAAGTGAGAAAAAATCCATGTTTTGGGTTGAATCTAAACCACGAAACATTCCAGATCTAGCTGGATTGGTAGATTGACATTAAGATCACAAAACATAAGTTCTACGTTTGATCGGGTAGAACACTCGTGACCAGGGTTCTAACCCCAGCAGTGTTGAATGGAATAGGGTTCACTCATACCTCAGGAGAAAAACAATAGCAGTTGGGTATTTTGATGTGAATTGCGACCAGTGAAGGGATTCTGGATAAAAAAAATGGCCAAGAGACGAAGGTCAACGTGCTGGAAATTTCCTGACACAGAGATTGAATCTAGGCATTATAAAAGGAAATGTACTGCTTGGTGCACTATCTAGGAAAATTATTCTATGCTGTTTGAATAGTAAATAAACCAGTTTTATTATTATTATTTTTAATTTATGTTAAAATTCAATTTATTTATTACAATTACATGAACTTAATTCTGAACGTAGGTAGTAATAATATTTTCTAAACCTAGGTGTTACTTACATTCCTTGTTAAAGATGCCTTTTTATATCATTCAAAAGTTCTGATTTAAATAAATTAATGAAATGGGGGAAAAAATATTTGATTCAATATTTGATTCCCAGAACTGAGTGATCCCCTTACCACCAGTTCATGAACCTTGTGTTCGGAGCTGTGGCGGGTATGCTGGGCCAGACTTCCTCCTACCCTCTAGACATTGTCAGGCGGCGCATGCAAACTTCCAGTATCACTAAGAAGAGAGCTGACTCCATTGTGGGGGTACTCAGAGATATCTACAAGTGAGTGGAATGTGCACTGTTCATTTTTTTATAGTAGTATTAGTAATAGTTTTTTTTTTTCTTGTGAGAGGAGGTAAAATCTTCTATAGTTCAAGACGAAGTGCGGGGTTCCAGCGCTGGAAACAGTGCGCCATACCCGCTAAAATCCTCCTCTCCATCACCACAAACATACCCGGAACCGTTTAGTACATTACTTCAGGTAAAAGTAGTAGTAAGTAGTAGTATAATTTATTTGTAGTAATGTGATACATTTTTACAATGGGTTGACAATAATAATAAACAATAAATGTAAGAACATTTCTTTTACCTTAAAATGTGCCTAACAGAAAACAAAACTGTACTAGATAATTAATTTAGATTTTAAAGTAAAATATTCAGAAAAGTAATTAATATAGGTATGTAAGTACCTTATCAGAAACAAAACCTTATCAGAAAATTTAATAAAGTCCTTTAAAGATAATTATCTTATTATTTTTTTATATTTGGGCGAGCAGACCATTTATTTGCTTTATTTATATAATAATAATATCGCCTTATTTATACTCCCCGACTAGGACTATTAAAGTCCCATTATTCCAGCAGTAAGCCCATTTTATTATGTGGTAAAAATCCCAAATGGGAGGATAACTTGTCATGTCCCGGCTGGGTTTCGAACGCACGAACTTAAGAGTGCCACCATTACCACTGAGCTACCGGCACAGACAATTAAGACTAATAAGTCCGCAGTAAGCTCAAGACCTATTATTATGTGTTCAAAATCCCAAATGGGAGAATAACTTGTCATGTCTCGCCTGGGTTTTGAACCAGCGACCTCTGGGTTACTGGACCAACGCAGACCCCTTGTAACAGATAGCTAAAAAACAATGCCAAATTCGTAATCAGCACCTCAAAATCATTGGATTTGATATGTCACATCCCCCATCTAGGATGAATAATAAAAAAGTTAGCCCAAGCGGGTCCTCTCCAAAATACCGGAAAATTGGGGTCGGGTTCCAAAAAGACGCACAGACCAATGGCTGAAAACAACTTTTTTGGCATCCTGAAGCTATGTGAAATGTGAAAAACTGGATAGGTCAAATTTTCGACAAATACAATACTTTCCTTATTATAGGATAAGAAAAGTAATAAAATCGAAGTGGAAGAAACAAAAGTTCTAAGCGCACGGCAGTGCTCCAGACCACAAGACTTAAATCGTATTTAATAACGAAATTCATCTCAAGCTACAGACAGGGTAATACTATGGCAATCATATTTGAGAATTTTAAAGACAATTTTTGTTATTCGTATTATGGCTGCTAATGATTTTTCGTGAAAATGACACATGATATATTAACCAATACAAAATTAAATAAAGAATCTCTTCTTTTTTTTCAGGGAAGAAGGGGTCAGGCAAGGCTTCTTCAAAGGCCTTAGTATGAACTGGATCAAAGGACCCATTGCTGTGGGTATCAGCTTTGCCACCTATGATTTCATCAATGAGTCCCTGTCCAAGTATTTCATCATGTGGGGTCACCCCACGCAGTCCTAGCATTAAGCTAGCCTGGGTGCTGTGCAAGTACTTCATCCCACACAGTGCTAGCCTGGGTGCTGCGATACCCTGTGAAAGTACTTCATCCCACACAGTGCTAGCCTGGGTGCTGTGATACCCTGTGCTAGTACTTCATCCCACACAGTCCTAGCCTGGGTGCTGAGATACCCTGTGAAAGTACTTCATCCCACACAGTGCTAGCCTGGGTGCTGCGATACCCTGTGAAAGTACTTCATCCCACACAGTGCTAGCCTGGGTGCTGTGATACCCTGTGCTAGTACTTCATCCCACACAGTGCTAGCATTAAGCTAGCCTGGGTGCTATGATACCCTGTGCTAGTACTTCATCCCACACAGTCCTAGCATTAAACTAGCCTGGGTGCTGTGATACTCTGTGCAATTACTTCATCCCACACAGTGCTAGCCTGGGTGCTGTGATACCCTGTGCAAGTACTTCATCCCACACAGTGCTAGCCTGGGTGCTGTGGTACCCTGTGCAAGTACTTCATCCCACACAGTGCTAGCCTGGGTGCTGTGATACCCTGTGCAAGTACTTCATCCCACACAGTGCTAGCCTGGGTGCTGTGGTACCCTGTGGAAGTACTTCATCCCACACAGTGCTAGCCTGGGTGCTGTGATACCCTGTGGAAGTACTTTATCCCACACAGTGCTAGCCTGGGTGCTGAGATACCCTGTGCAAGTACTTCATCCCACACAGTGCTAGCCTGGGTGCTGAGATACCCTGTGCAAGTACTTCATCCCACACAGTGCTAGCCTGGGTGCTGTGATACCCTGTGGAAGTACTTCATCCCACACAGTGCTAGCCTGGGTGCTGTGATACCCTGTGGAAGTACTTTATCCCACACAGTGCTAGCCTGGGTGCTGAGATACCCTGTGCAAGTACTTCATCCCACACAGTGCTAGCCTGGGTGCTGAGATACCCTGTGCTAGTACTTCATCCCACACAGTGCTAGCATTAAGCTAGCCTGGGTGCTATGATACTCTGTGCAAGTACTTCATCCAATCATCCCACACAGTGCTAGCCTGGGTGCTGTGGTACCCTGTGCAAGTACTTCATCCCACACAGTGCTAGCCTGGGTGCTGTGATACCCTGTGCAAGTACTTCATCCCACACAGTGCTAGCCTGGGTGCTGTGATACCCTGTGCAAGTACTTCACCCCACACAGTGCTGAAGTAATTTAATCGTACCTTAACAATAAATGACCCATTAAATATATCCATGTGAGTTTTCTGGAGCTTTGTGCGCTTTACAGCAGAACGCAGTGACTCATGAAGACATAGTGACGTCAGTATTGTGATTGCCATAATATTAGGTGTAGCATAGGTGCATGAAACCCCATAATATTCTCTACATTGGTCAAGTCTTCCATATTATTTTAATATGTCTTTTACTTAGCTAATCAAACAGAAAATTATACAGGGTGTAACAGACTAAATGTAAAATCTCTTAAGAGGTGGTAGTATAGATCATTTCCAACCATTAATGTTCTATAACACTTTTGATTTAACTCAGTGGTTCTCGAGATATTATTTTTTTGAATTATTTTTACAAGTCCCCTGCCGCTCGACAAAGAATGGCATCTAACTTCGTAAATACAGTAGATGAAGCAATAGATTTAACTTTTTCCATAAGATAACAATATTTCACTATTATTTAGACTAGATTTATACTTAAAAAATGTACACGTACTGAAAAAAATCAGCAGCAGCGGAAAATTTATCGCGAACATGAAATCCACCTGAAACTTCAGCCGCCATTTTCTCAAAATACTGCCCTCATAAAGTATTGGTTTCATTTATGTAAAAACTTGCTTGAAGTCTTATCTTTCAGAAAATATGACACATTTGATATAAAACTTTCATTTTTTATTGAAACCAAGAGAAACTAAAAAAAAAGTCAGTCAGTACTACTAACTGTACCTACTAGGCTACCATCCTACTTTTACCTAGGGAACTAATTTTTTTCTTCAAATTGACAAATTATGGTTGTCATTTACTTTCCAACGGCCCAAAAAGTTAGCCTCAGTCGATTCATTGATAAGGCTGCGGACTCTTAACTTGGAGGTCACTGGTTCGAGTCTCAAGTATGGTAAATATTTAGTAAGACGAGTTTGAGCTATTGTGACACCACGATCGTGATTAATTGACCTTAATATTTCAGTATGTATGTATGGTTTTATTTGTGGTGAAACACAAGGCCTCTTCACATTTTTTGTGGGTAGTGCAGCATTACTAAGAGCCTCCTTTACTTTTCGAATTATTCTATTACATTAATTTCTTTTTACTCTGGTAATGCCGCCACTGGTCGTTACTCATACAAGTAACTACTCATTTTTCCTCACGAGGTATGAGTGGACCCCGAACATCCAAGTACAGAGCAGAAAAACTCCTGTCCCGCTGGGGATCGAACCCAGGTCACCATGCGTGCAACGCCTAGCACGCTAACTCACTCTGCCACGGTGACTACTATATTTTAGTATTCCATGTTTTAGTATTCCATGTGTTTTATTAAAATTCGGTACCTACTAACATAATAATTTGTACCTCTATGTACCAACCTATGAATGTTCAGTATTTACCGTACCACCTTTACCTGTGGGTGTTAACTATGTAGGTACATTGTTATGTTTCATTTCATTCAAACCATTTTATCATTGAGACCCTTTCCTCTTATGAACAAATGAACAATTACGATTAATATTGATTTCTGAAGCACCACAGCTAAAAGTATCATACATGGATATTGGATAAGTACATACTAATTTGCCACACTTGAGATTCGAACCAGTGACCTCCAAGTTAAGAGTCTACTGAGGCAAACTTTTGGGCCGTTGGAAAATAAATGGCAACCATAATTTGTCAAATTGAAGAAAAAAATTAGTTCCCTAGGTAAAAGTAGGATGGTAGCCTAGTAGGTACAGTTAGTAGTACTGACTGACTTTTTTTTTAGTTTCTCTTGGTTTCAATAAAAAATTAAAGTTTTATATCAAATGTGTCATATTTTCTGAAAGATAAGACTTCAAGCAAGTTTTTACATAAATGAAACCAATACTTTATGAGGGCAGTATTTTGAGAAAATGGCGGCTGAAGTTTCAGGTGGATTTCATGTTCGCGATAAATTTTCCGCTGCTGCTGATTTTTTTCAGTACGTGTACATTTTTTAAGTATAAATCTAGTCTAAATAATAGTGAAATATTGTTATCTTATGGAAAAAGTTAAATCTATTGCTTCATCAACTGTATTTACGAAGTTAGATGCCATTCTTTGTCGAGCGGCATTGGACTTGTAAAAATAATTCAAAAAAATAATATCTCGAGAACCACTGAGTTAAATCAAAAGTGTTACAGAACATTAATGGTCGGAAATGATCTATACTACCACCCCTTAAGAGATTTTACATTTAGTCTGTTACACCCTGTATACATTGAAATTGTTACTCATTTACCTTAGGATCCTTTCTTATTTTCGCTCGCGCCCTTTATTCTGTGTTTCTCAAGTTTTGTTTACCACTGTTGTTCATTTTGTTTTTGTAAATAAAATTTTGTGTAGCTTTTATGAATAAATACCGAATTTTAAAACTTTTAATGCCTATATGACTTTTTATTTTTCATTATCGTAATTTTAGTATGTTTGTGCGTGTGATATGTGTTTGTGTGTGTGTTTACTATCTGTTTGGCGTGAGTCATTGTGAGAGAAAAAAAGAGACAATGGAAGGATAGAATTTTTTATTAAGGTCATCCAAGATAGTATGAAAGGTCTTAAAAAAGAAGATAAAGAATCTTAAGATAGGGAGAAATAACGTTATTTCTTAGTGTACCGTATTTTTTTATGGATGAGTTACATAACAGATAGGAAGATGGAGGTATACATGATTGTATATGAGAGAGAGAGAAGTGGAAAATTGTGAATGTGTTGGATAGAGAGAGTTTGTAGATATAAAACAGGACACTATAAAGGCAAGGAGATAATAGAATACAATAAGAGATGAATAAGAGTGTTCTATTTCGCTCTCTCTCTCTGCTTTCTAGTTTTTCCATTTTGCAATCTCTTTCTCTCTCTTGTCCTTATTTTTTCTGTACATTTATGATAGCATCTACGAGTAAGTCTTGTGGGAGTTGTGCTTCATTGTTGTTTTCTTCCCCAGAGCCCTCTTAGCTGCTGCTTTTATTTTAGAGGTTAAAAAAAATGTTTGTCTCTTAGTGAATGAAAGGAGGAGGCTAAAGGAAGGGTGAAGTGAGATGAAGTAAGTCATCATCCTGAGCGATACAGTGATGATATGATGGTCGGACGTTTAAGGAATTTCTCGCAATTCCCAGCACTATACGAGGCAGATGATTCACTCGGATCTATGCGGAATGCGATAATGATGTTTCCAGCTCTATAATAATTACAGACTTTAGTCGTATTTTTCTTTCTAACTAAAAAAAAAATTTCTGGTTAGGTTTTTTCCAAATATTTCCATTTCATTCCAAGGTCATTCGTGAAAGAAAAATGCGTTTGGTTACTTTTAAAGATAAACAATGGACTTAACCTATAAAAGAACTGGAAGCAAGAATTTTCTGCTTCCACTTTGGTTAACTTTGGAAGTGGAAATTTTTCCTCTTCCAAAAGAAAAATGACTTGCTTCCAGTTTGGTTCATTTTATTCCCGTTTGGTTAACTTTGGTTAGAAAGAAAAATACGGCATTTATTTCCATTTGAGTTTAACGTCGTTTTCAACTGCATGGCCATTGGCCATCATGACGGGGGTTTTACACTCCATTCATTAGAAACTCACAAACCAAGAAAGGTACTTAAATTAACCTCACCCAGTCTGAGTGAGCCCGGGAATAGCCAGCATGACGAGGTTGAATGGTCACCCATCTAAAACCTAGCCTCGCTGGACTTCAGTGACTGAATGAGAACTTGCCATCGACTATTCCTGGGCCCTCTTAGGCGAAAGTTAATTTTAGAAACTGGGTCCATTGATGTAATAGCGAAAATAAACTTGAAGTGTATTTCTCCACATCAGTTCGGCAGGACCAGGTCCTAGGAGATCCCTCCCTCCAGATGTAATCTCTTACTTCTTTGATTACCTTCTTGAATGCTACCTTTGTCACAATATACATACTTATTATGCGTAGCAGTCGTAGCACTATGAAAGTTATCATATTTGTGCTAATCACTTTTGTGATATCACAACTACTCAAACTCGCTTTACTAAATCTACGCTGAAACCGGGACTTGCGATGTTAAAAACTAACCATTGTTTAAAACATCAATTAAGATCAACATTTTCAAAAAAAAACCGGGACTTGAACCACTGACCTCAAAGTTACAAGTCCGCCGACTTATCAATCAAGCTACTGAGGTCGGTGCGTAGCACTATACTAAAAATTTCAATCATTTTCTACAAAAAAATCGTACAAGTACGTAAGTAGGTACTAAATAAATCTAGGGTTCATGCTGTTTGTGTTTATGCTAAAGCCAGTAAAAAAATTCCTCAACAAAAAGGTTACCCTGAATCCCTTCACTAAGCCCGAACTTAGTGAAACATTACAACTTGTGCGAGTGGGCAGTAAGGCACAGTACTCAATATTCAATTAAACTGAAAGAGATTTTTTGAGTGGGGATTTTCGTTTTCCTTTGCTCTTTTCTATTTGTTGAGCGTTTCTCTCTCAATTCTATATCCTGAGTCCCACGTCAGAAATGTCTTGTCTTATTTCTTCTCTTCTCTACCCACTCTGCCAAATTTCTCTTTCCGTTTTTCTTTTCCTTCGTAACTTATTTTTCTCTCTCTCGCTCTCGCAATCTCTCTCTCTCTCTCTCTCAATCTCTCTCTTTGATTGGAGGTCTCTATATCCTCTTCATTCATCCCAACATTTTTCTTTCTCTATTTTATTGATTTTGTTTCAATCGTTTTCCTTCTCTTTACGTAACAGATGTTTATTTATTTATTTAACGTCTCTTTTAAACAAGTCGTCATATCACGACGGGGGTTTTACCCTCCATTTGCTGGAAACTCACAAACGAACTACTCAAATTAATCTCGTAGAGCCTGATTGGGGCCGGGAATAGCTAGCATCACGAGGGTTCACATTTGAATGGTCACCCATCTAAGTCTTTAGTTTGGATGGCATTCAAACCTTCAGACCCTGGCTGAAGATGTCTCTTATTATTGCTAATACCTAGTAGGTAAGTAAATGTAGGTGTCAGTAATAAAAAGTTCCAATTCAAATTCAACCAATTTCATCTTAATCAATTATTACCTATATCTTTTCATATAGGACAGGTCCCCTCTTGCCTCTTTAGTTTGAAACTTTATCCTCCTATCTCTTTTCATTCCTAATCATTCTGCTTGCTTACTCTTTATTCCTAATCCCACAGCTATTTTCATTCCTAATCATTCTGCTTGCTTACTCTTTATTCCTAATCACACTGCTATTTTCATTCCTAATCATTCTTCTCTCTCCCTCTCTCTAATCCTAATCACACTGCTCTTTACATTCTTAATCATTATCCTCTCTCCCTCTCTCTTATTCTAATCACACTGTTCATTTCATTCCTAATCATTCTCCTCTCTCTTATCCTTATCACACTGCTCTTTACATTCCTAATCATTATGCTCTCTCCCTCTCTCTTATTCTAATCACACTGTTCATTTCATTCCTAATCATTCTCCTCTCTCCCTCTCTCTTATCCTAACCCCACTGCTTTTTTTATCCTAATCATTCTTATCTCTCCCTCTCTCTAATCCTAATCACACTGCTCTTTGCATTCCTAATAATTCTCCTCTCTCTTATCCTTATCACACAGCTCTTTTCATTCCTAATCATTCTTCTCTCTCCCTCTCTCTAATTCTAATCACACTGCTATTTTCATTCCAAATCATTCTCCTCACTATTCTTTTCATTATCCTCTCTACTTCCCTCTTATCCTAATCACGCTGTTTTTCTTTTCATTCTTCTCTCTACCTCACTCTAATCTTAATCACACTGTTGTTCTTTTCACTCTCCTCTCATCCTTTCCGTCTTTTCGTACCCTCTTCCCCCTCCACCTTCTATCTGTCTCTGCCTAAAACTTTCCATGTCTTGCGAAATTATGTCGAGAAAAGTAACTATAGTCCCTAATTTATTTATCTGTTCGTAGACAAGTTTTTTCCCGTCTCAATTTCCTTTCACCGTCTTCTTCTATTTCTCATTTCATGTCTCATTCATCAAACAGGATTTCTCACTCGCCAATTAATTTCGTTAATTACCTACTATACTTATTTCAGAAACAAAAGGACACTTGTTGGCGTGGAATACCATGCTTTACTTAACTTTCATTTACTACACGAAGTTTTTAACAAGAAAAGGTACTTACCTAATTATTGTTTGCTTTCATCAGAGATATTGGTTTCCGATGGTTTCTTTAATATCGAAATTCAAAGTTCTCATTATCAAACTTTTAACGTTTAATTAATTTTCTCCTGGTAATTTCGTCTACCTACCAAAAAAGGCCATTTTATCTAACATTCTCCCTATCCCTTTAAAGTCTTGTATGAATACCTTGAAGTATTCCCTTAGAGGTCATTGTGCTTTTCGTACATCATAATTATGAAAACCCCAAGAAACTACAAGCCCATCAATTAGTCATCATTTCGTAAATTTTACCAGGAAATCTAGGCCCAAAAGTTTAGATATAAAAAGCTCTTTCCTCTTAACAAGATAAAAAAGGCCCCATTCTCAGAGTTGCCTGCCTCCGTGGGGAGGAGGTGTAACAAAACTTTTTGTATCTCAATGTGCGAGGGAAATTTCATTGTTTATTTATTACTCTCCCCTGTCTAAACTACTCCTTCTCTCTCTCTCTCTCTCTCCCTCTCTCTCTCTCCTATCTCTCTCTCTCTCTCGCTCTCATTGCTCTTTTTTCTCTTACAAGTTTTAGATGAAATAAATTAGGTATTAAATGGGTTACATTGTAACTAATTTAGTTGTATTAGTTTAAGTTAAAGTTAGCATATTTGTGTTAATCACTTTCGTGATATCACAACAACTCAAACTCGCTTTACCAAATCTCCGCTGAAACCGGGACTTGAACCACCGACCTCCAGTTTACAAGTCCGCTGCCTTATCGATCAAGCTACTGAGGTCGGCCTAATTTAGTTATAGAATTTGAAGAAATTTTTTCTATCGAATTACTTATTTGTTTCTAGACCAAGACAAGTTTGTCGAGCAAAGAGTTGCTGGAGGATCGGGAAATTCGTCTCAGGAAAATGTCTCCCGAGGGGCTCTGTCATTTTTTCCCCGGTCTCGACTTTTACGCTATCGTAACAGTTGAGAACAACTTTGCCTTCTCCTCCAAGTGTCACCGAATTTTCAGTTAACACGTAGCGCCCCTAAGAGACCTTCCGCCAAAAATGAAATGAAAAAACTTCGCTTTGTACATGAAGAAAAATAAAATATGAGCTTAGCAAAATAAAATACCTACCTTATTATACATATAAAATAATAAAAATTGTTTTATAATAATTTGACATTTTTCTTATCAAGAAACTTGATACAACAACTGAAATGTCTATTGTTTGTCTGACTTCAGCAGCAAACACCATCACATGGACCTTGATTACTGTGTCCTGGGTTCTTTTATTTTCCTTAAAATCGTCGCATTAATGTGTAATAAATAACACTAATAACTACAGGGTGTCCCACCAAACTTGGACACCTCAAGTTACTCGGCCCCTGAAAGAGTTTTTGAAAAATAAAAAAATCTAGGGTACATGTGCTAATTATGCGGTCTCAGTTATGAAATTTTTTTTATACAGGGTGGTTCAAAAGTCAGAAATTGAGGTGTCAACTTTCGATTTTTAAATGGATCGACCTGAATTTTATTTGATAATTTTACTTCTAAATGATTCCTGAGTACTTTTTTAAACAAAAATATTACATACAGGGTGGTTTTTTTTCGACCAATTTTTTTTCTAAATCTTGAATAACTCAAGTTCGGTTAATTTTTTCGATAACAAGAATAGAATGTGTTTGTGTAATGAATACACGCACTTTCAATTGGCATCAAAAATTTTTATACAGGGTGGTTCACAAGTGAAATAATGACTTGATTTTTTTTAAAACCGAGTTTTTTTAATTTTTTATTTAGGATTAATGATTCTCGTCTAATTTTACACATTTTTCGTTAGTCATATCGAAAAACAAAACTAAAGTGTTGTACAGGGTGAGACATAATTTTTTTGTAACACCCTGTATATGGGCAGTCAAAGAGACGCAAAATTAAATATAAAGACTAAATATGCAAGAAAAACTTTGATTTTTAACTAAACTAAAAAGTTATGGTGTTTTAACTAATATTGTCGCATGGACCACCCTGTAGATATTTTCTTAAACTATCATGTAGGTACTCTAAGTTGTATAAAATTCAACGAACACTTAGAATCATGTGGGAAAAACAAGTAAAAAACACGAATTTGAAGCCATTTTCAATTTGGTGTCCACACTGAATGATTTTAAAACTTGAAATAAAAAGTAGGTAGGTGTTGACACAAAATTGAGCATGGCTTTTGAAATTCATTTTTTTTCTTTCAGATTTGGACTCCTCGTTGAATTTTAGACAGTTTCGACTACCCATATGATGTTTTAAGAAAATATCTACAGGGTGGTCCATGCGACAATATTAGTTAAAACACCATAACTTTTTAGTTTAGTTAAAAATCAAAAATTTTCTTGCATATTTAGTCTTTATATTTAATTTTGCGTCTCTTTGATTGCCCATATACAGAGTGTTACAAAAAAATTATGTCTCACCCTGTACAACACTTTAGTTTTGTTTTTCGATATGACTAACGAAAAATGTGTAAAATTAGACGAGAATTATTAATCCTAAATAAAAAATTAAAAAAACTCGGTATTAAAAAAAATCAAGTCATTATTTCACTTGTGAACCACCCTGTATAAAATTTTTTGATGCCAATTGAAAGTGCGTGTATTCATTACACAAACACATTCTATTCTTGTTATCGAAAAAATTAACCGAACTTGAGTTATTCAAGATTTAGAAAAAAAATTGGTCGAAAAAAAACCACCCTGTATGTAATATTTTTGTTTAAAAAAGTACTCAGGAATCATTTAGAAGTAAAATTATCAAATAAAATTCAGGTCGATCCATTTAAAAATCGAAAGTTGACACCTCAATTTCTGACTTTTGAACCACCCTGTATAAAAAAAATTTCATAACTGAGACCGCATAATTAGCACATGTACCCTAGATTTTTTTATTTTTCAAAAACTCTTTCAGGGGCCGAGTAATTTGAGGTGTCCAAGTTTGGTGGGACACCCTGTATATTTTAGTTAGTTCATTATGAGATAGTATGAGAAGAGATCGGTGGTGACAGAAAGAAAGAAACCATGGGATAAATTTAACAACACAAAATTATTTTTATTTAATTTTTAATTTTTATTTCAGATACAACATCAATATAATTTATATTTTAATAATGAATGTTTCAACAAATATAGTAATATAATTAGGTAATAATAATATTATGTTTGATAGGTATTGTATCGTAGGTAAAAAACACAACTTTAACACAATGGATTCTGTAGGTAAACGAAAACATTTATTTATTAGAATTATTGAGAATTTATTATAAATATGACTGTATTAATTAGGGTAATGTGCCCTATATCGGTCCTCATCCCTATATTTGTTCCCCTCGATATCTTAACAACCACACATTGCAGTATTTCGGATTTAAAAATATTATTAATACAAAGATGTTGATATTTTCAATTCAAAACGGAATAGTGATTTTTACAGTTTATATTTTTGGCTGAATGGATGTGCCGTAAAAACAAAACAAGGTATCTAAATATTATTATTATTTTGAAATAAACAGTTCTTTTTCTATTTGAATAAATGAAAATGTAATAATGCTTTTTCTGTTTTTTTTTTAAAAAAAAGATTTTTTCTTTTTAAATATTGTCTTTTCTTTTACTAATATTTTTTTTTAAATTTAAAAAACAAAAATGTTATAAAACTGTATATCCATATATACTACATATCTTTATATAAAGAAATAACATTAGCATGAACAACTAAAAAGTTAATATCAAAATTTGTTAGGGGGACGTTATTTGGGCACCTTCCCTAAAAATTACAATCCTCGAGAGAACCCCGAGCTTTCTTACTCCACACCATATTAATCGGTGGATTTTTATTTATTTTATCGAATTATATCCTTATGAATAAATCAATAATGAGAAATATTTTTCAAAATTTTCACATGACTGTTAAAGTCACCCGATTGAAAGCAAGGGTGAGTAATAAAGCCTGAGGTCACAGGGAACAGGAGTGATCACAATAATTTTAGATATTCGATTTTCAAAAGAATAGGTTTTGGTCAAAAGAAGAAGTAGACATTTTTAACAACATTATACAGGGGTTATACCGAAAAAATTCTTTTTTTCACCACTGATAAAAAAACAACAATATTTTTAGTGTTTGTTCCCGATGGTATAAGTATACATACACAGTCATATTATTCCTCTAAACAGCAGTATGTCCGCTAAAAGCATCCTTAGGAGGCACATTATTGTAATAAGTATACATTTTATTGTTTACTAGGTATTTTAAATAAAGCTAATTTTCAAAAACACAATACTATGATATACTAGCGGGTTACACCCGCCGCTTCGCCAGCCCATCAAACACACACAACGCACACACACACCCACCCACACACACACATCCACATACACACATCCACACACACCCACACACACGCACACACACGCACACACGCACACACCACACACACACACATACCACACCACACACACACACACACCACACACACACCACACACACACACACACACACACACACACACACACACACCACACACACACACACACACACACACACACACACACACCACACACACACACCACACACACACACCACACACACACACACACACACACACACCACACCACACACACACACACACACACCACACACACCACACCCCAACCAACACACACACACACACACACACACACCCACACACCACACACACCACACACACACACACACACACACAAAATGTCATTTAGGTTTGAAAAAAAACCTGAATATTTTTTGTCGCCCATCTATTTTCTGGCCTTCCCCGGCGTAGCTCAAGAATGGCTCATCAGAATTTCGCGATCAATATGTCAAATGAAAGCCTAAACCCTTGCCTAAAACTTTCTCGCTCTGAGTTGATAGGTCGTCACTTCAAATTTCGAGAAAAAATGTCATTTAGGTCAAAAAACGTGAATATTTTACATGTTACCCATCCATTTTTTTACCTTACCCGGCGTAGCTCAAGAACGGCTCATCAGAAATTCGCGATCGATATGTCAATTGAAAACTCAAGCCCTTGCCTAAAACTTTCTCGCTTTGAGTTGATAGGTCGTCGCGACAAATTTCGAGAAAAAATGTCATTTATGTCAAAAAACGTGCATTTTTTTTGCGTCACCCATCTATTTTTTATCCTTACTCATTGTAGCTTAACCTCAGGGAGATATAATCTAGCCTAGAAGAATTTCCTGATCCAAGCGGACCTATGTGCAAAATTTCAGGTTTCTCGGTCAAACGGTGTGGATTTGTATAAAGAACATACATACATACACACACACACACATACATACAGACAGCTTTCTTTTATAGATATAGATTTAGAACATCCCCATCGGAACGGAACGACCATTGAAAATGTTACTATCAGTACATTCAATACACTTGTGCTTGAAAATTCTGCAGTGTCTTAAATTGAAATTCAAACGTTTCTATTATAGACAAGTCACAGATTACTATTAAACAAACTTATTACAATTTGATTATTACTTTAATCTGCAATATTTAGTGATCAACTAATCAATATTATTTACAATTTATTCGTTTTGAATTTCCTAGAAAATAAGGAGACTGGTTTTGTGACTTCTAAATTTTAATCGTAGATGATCATTTAAATAAACAATAAACACAAAAATTTGTTCAAAAATCTTTCGTAAAGTTTTAATAGGACCTTTACTGAATTAAACCTAATAAAATCAACACACACGGTAAAAGACAAAGAAGATGTTTTTCTAATTCTAAAAAAGTACTAAATTTTACAATATTAGATTCGAATATCCACATAAATATTAATATTTACAGTTAAATAAATTCTTTCGTATTTTACAATGGTATGATTACATGGGATTTCTAATGGAGGGTTATTCAGGGCAGTTGGGCACTGTATACTTTGTTTTTTCCTATTGTTTTTTTCCAACTTTGGTCCAGTCCGATTTAAAAGTTTTCCCTGCAATATTTCTGACGAAATACATACTTTAGACGAGTAGGATTTACTGCTCATTAAATTTAGATTTCATTTTCCCCTAGCAACGTTTGTTTACGTCAGTGATTTTTTCGTTTGCTCCGAAGATTTGTGTATAAAATTGTGATAATCAATTTAATTTGTGGATATTTTGAACTTTGGACTTTATAAAAACATTTTCCGAGTGATTTGCTTCAATTTGGTGCAATCAGTTTTTTGAACATTGTTGTAATAAAAAAGTGCCCCCTTTTACGGGAAGTATATCTATAAGTTTTCAATATAACTATAGTTCTATCAAATTTACTTACAGTGACGTCACCCAATTTGGGGAAATTTGCATTTCAGCCAGTCACTTTTGCCATCTATAAACTGTTAGTTTTGTTTTTCTGTTGCCTTGGTGTTTGTCACCATGGAGCCCTAGCTTGTTTATCAGCTGTTATGACGGAGGGGAATGAAGGAGATCCCGGCGGGGGTGGCGGGAAAACTCTGCCACCGCCAAATTTGAATACTCAAGAATCAATCAGCATGGAAATTCAAAATAAAAACACTTCGCCATCTGAAGAAACACCAAAAACACAAATTCAAGATGGAAGCACTTCGTCAAATAGTGAAACAAATAAAATACAAATTCAACTTGAAAAAACTTTGTCAACTAGTGCAACGCGCACAAAGATCCTCTACAAACCTGGTATGAGGTGTGATTTATACAAATTAATTGTACAACTCAAACCCACAATAAATGAAGGTAATGAGTCTCTTCAAGGTAAGCGTAGTGGTTATCGATACATACGTAGCTTACTACTCTCCAAACTTTTATCTGAGATCACTAACAAAAGCACTGAAATTGTGGACATCCAAAGACTGAACAGAAGTAAGTTCCTAGTATCTTGCACCACTTCCAGATGTGCAAACCTAATTATTGAGAGTGAAAAGATGAAAGAACAATTCATTGCATATATACCGGCAAATTATGTGTCACGTACCGCAATAATAAAAGATGTCGATCTTGAACTCACGGATGATGAAATTATTGAAAATTTGGACTCCGGAGACTTTCATGTCATTCAGATTCAACGTCTGAAAAGAAAAACGTTTTTAGATGGAGATGCTAGTTATATACCTAGTACCACTGTAAAACTTGTGTTCGAAGGGCAAGATATGCCTAGCTTTGTTTATCTGTGGTATACTAAATTAAATTGTGAACCATACATTCAAAACCCAATTCAATGTTTCAGTTGCTTTCAATTTGGACACATCACCAAATCTTGCAGAAATAAAAAACTGTGCAGAAAATGTTTACAGGAGGAAAAAGAGAACCATTCATGCGACCTGACAACTATTAAATGTTTAAACTGTTCCGGTATGCACAACTCGAACAGTAAGACTTGTCCGGAGTATGAGAGACAGCGGGACATCAAGATCCTTATGAGTACTCGCAGCCTTTGTTACCCTGAGGCGAATGCTCTGCTTCCTCGTGCTCGCGACACTTACGCTATTCGTACAAGCAATAGATTCAATGTCCTGGACGAGAATAGAGATGATTTAACCCAATTGTCACGTAATAATTATCAAACTGAGTTTCCGCATCTAGGAGGTAAAAAACCCATACCCCATAGAAATATCACAAGGTACGTACCTCCAGCTACCCCTGACAATAAACGATTCAAAAGAAAATCTGAAAAAGAAAGCAATACCATTTTCGAAGTCAACCATAATAAGAAAAACAGACAACATTTTGAACAAATGACTAAAATGACACAACCTGACACTTATTATAAAGGAAATGAGATTTCTAAAATGATGTACAAAGGTTGCGAAAATAATAAAGTAGATAAATCAATTAGTGAAAACCAAAAATGGTTGAATCTAAAACATCCTACCATTACTTTCAGTGGAAATACCAACTCTAACTTATTTGAAAATGATGTCAACATGGATCAGACTTCAACTCCAGATAACTCTCAAGAAAATAATACCCACATGAATAATAATAGTCACTATCATAGTTCGGTCTACCCTGGTAGCCCGGACCTTTCTCAACTGTGATATTTATTTAATTTTTTATTTGTTATTTTTGTAACAACCCGTTATTTTAATACTATTTTAACATAGATTTATTTATCAAATTTAATCTGTTATGATTAATTGCAATAATAATTTTTCAACTTTGGATAAAATAATCCAATGGAATATAAACGGGTTTCATAACAACCTAAATGAATTGAAATTAATTATTCAGAATGAATTACCGTTGCTTTTTCTCTCCAGGAAACCAACCTGCAACCCAAGGATTCTGTTTCAATAAACAGCTACCAAGTTTTTCGACAAGACTTCTGTGACGGCCGTATCGCCTGTGACGGAGTCATGATACTGGTACATAATTCATGTTATGCTCAGCGAATCACTATAAATTCGTCTAGCAGTTTGCAAGCTATTGCGGTACGTATTGTTTCAAATAAAGTAAAGAAAGACTTCACACTGTGTAGCCTGTATAACCGATGTAATGGTCCAGTTACTGAAGAAAAAGACTTCTCTCACTTAATAGCTCAGCTCCCTAAGCCTTTCATCCTGACTGGCGATTTCAATGGACATAGTACTCTGTGGGGTAGTAACAAAACTGATAGCCAAGGCAGAGAAATTGAAAAGTTCTTCTGTCAGAATGACATACATTTACTGAACACGGGTGTACCCACTCATCTAAATAACTCATACGGTACCCTATCCGCTATTGACCTCACCTTTGTATCGCTCGCGCTTGCCACTGAAGTGACATGGTCTACTTTTGACGACTCATGTTCTTCGGATCATTTTCCAATCTCAATTAAGTTCGCTCTTGAAGTGAATGACGATCATCCTGAAGCGGAACCTAAATGGCTCTTCAAAAAAAGTAGATGGGATACTTATCATTCTTTAATTTCCTTCCACCACGAGCCCGGTATTCATATTTGTTCTTTTGGTACGAATATTGATGATATTATATCCAACATGAATAAAAATATTTTGAGCGCCGCTGAAGCTTCTATTCCCAAGTTTGAAATGAAACCCAACAAGAAATATACTCCATGGTGGAACAATGAAGTTAGAGAGTTAATCAAGTTGAGGAAAAAAGCTTTCAAAAAATATAAGAAAAATCCTATTATTTTAAACTTTAACGAATACAAAAAACTAAGATCACAAGTTCGCTGTAAAATTAAAGAAAGCAAGAAAAGAAGCTGGATTAATTTCATGGACACAATCAAATACGATTTAGACAGCAAAACCATGTGGGACCACATGAAGAAATTTAAGGGAAAACAACTCTCTCGTTCTATTCCCGCGATAATGAAAAATAATGTACTGATAAAAGATCAGCAAGAAATAGCGAATTTACTGGCGTCTCATTTTTGCGAAATTTCGGCTGATGATAAATACAACTCCGGGTTCCGATACTACAAGAAAATCAAAGAAAAAGAACCTGTACTCCTAGGGTGTGATACCTCCAGTCACCAGCTTAATATTCCTTTCTCTTTAGATGAACTTTTATTTGCTCTTAGAGGATGCAAGTCCTACGCATGCGGTCCTGATAATGTTTGTTACCCCATGATAACTAATCTTCCGACAGATGCTCTTATCTACTTACTTAAAATCTACAATGTCATCTGGACTAACGGAATATTCCCGGAATCATGGAAAGCTTCTTTTATCGTACCTGTACTCAAACCTAAGAAAAACCCGCTGCATACTGCCTCATATAGACCGATAGCGCTTATGAGTTGTTCCTGCAAAGTATTTGAAAAAATGATTAATAGAAGACTGACTTACCATCTTGATAAATACCAACTCATAAGTAACTTTCAAAGCGGCTCAAGGAGGATGAGGTCTACTGTTGACAATCTACTGATTTTGGAAGATGAAATATGTAGTGCTATTAATAATAAGCAAATAACAGCTGTTATCCTACTAGACATACAGACGGCGTACAACCGCGTATGGGGACGGAAAGTCCTGCAGAAATTATCTGAATGGAATATTGGCGGTCCTATCTTCCAGTACTTGAACCATTTCTTAAATAACAATTTTATAATTATGAAATGCAGATCTTTCAAATCACCTATGAAAAAAATTCAGAACGGAATTAAACAAGGTTCGTCCTTGAGCTGTAGTATTTTTAGTATTGCTACTTGTGATCTTTCAGATTATCTCCATCCATCTGTGAAACATGTTATGTATGTAGATGATTTTGGAATATTCGTGTCTGGCAACAGTCCCGATGATGTCAAAGAGCCACTACAAGAATCGCTAAAGAATTTACAAGTGTGGACACGACTTAACGGTCTGGATTTCTCTGCTGAAAAGACTTGTGGTATTATCTTCAGCAGACGGTGGAAGAGAAATTCTCGACCCCCTAATTTAATATTCAAAGAGAGACACGTCAACTTCGAAGACTGTGTCAAATGGCTTGGAGTATATCTAGATAGACGTTTTACCTTTGCCGAACACATTCATTATACAAAGAGTAAAGGTCAGAAAGCCTTAAATATTCTAAAAATATTAGGCCACCCTGTATGGGGTTTGAATAGAAATTTATTACTAAGACTATATCAAGCTTATGTTCGACCCATCATGGACTATGGATGTGTACTTTATGATTCTGCTGGTGAAAAACAACTTGCTAAACTCGAACCGGTACAAAATGCTGCCATAAGATGTATCACGGGTGCTTTCCGTTCTTCCCCTGTGATAAGTTTGCAAGCTGAGTCTGGACAAATGCCGCTGAAATACAGAAGAAAACAACTCATAATAAACTATATATCCAAGCTGAAATGTAACCCATCCAACCCTGTTCATCCCCTTGTTTTCCTACAAGGCCAAACAACACCCTATAATATGGATGATAAAAAACCAAAGCCCTTATCGGTGCGCATTGGAAGCATCAATGGATTTGACATTACTAAAATAAAAAAATATGCAAAATTTGTCTATAATTTTCCACCCTGGACCTTGATTACACCCACTGTGAAATATCTATTTACTAAAAAGAAAGACACATTGTCCCCAGTTGAATGTACACAAAAATTCCTTGAATATTTAAATGAGCACAGAAACTTTATCCCTTGCTTTACTGATGGATCTAAATGTACCAACTCCACTGCAATGTCTTCAACAAACATTTCCTGATAATATCATATGTATAAATATAAAAGGTCTACTCTCAGAACTGAAACTAAATCACGGGGTAGAAATATTGTTCACGTGGATACCTAGTCATCAGGGTATCGCAGGCAATATTCTGGTCGACGCTGCTGCAAATGAAGCGCACACAAATTACAACATTTTCGTCGGCGATGTGACTGCTGACGACATCCAATCCACCTACAGACACATCCCGGTAACCGAATGGAATAATGAGTGGTTAGCGACTGGCACAAGTAATAAACTGCGTAGTGTGAAGAATAACGTCCAACCCTGGAAGTCCTCCATCAGACACAACAGAAGAGAAGAAGTTGTGCTATCCCGACTTCGTATTGGCCACACTGCCTTGTCCCATAGTCACTTGATGGAGAAGAAAGATCCGCCCCTGTGCTCATCCTGTATGGTCCCGCTATCTGTGAATCATGTCCTATCCATATGTCCCTTGTTAGAAGATTACAGGAAGAAAGTCAGACTCAGATCCAAATGCTTGAATTGGATGCTGTCTGATAATCCCGATATTGCTACTCAAGTTATTCGTTTCTTGAGAGTTTCCAAGCTTTACAGCAAGATTTAATGTCCTGACATTTCTCTTGTTTAAATTTTAATTTTTGTACATACGTTGTAAATTTAATCAGAGTCTTTGCCGATTTAAATGTAGAATTTAGTTATTCTACATTTTTACATAACTTATTTTATTTAAACATATTTTATTTTATTTTATTTTAATCTATTCTATTTTATTACTCTCGTTATTGTTATTATCATTTATTTATTTTTTCGTTATATATTCATTGCATCTTGTAATTTACCTAATTTATCTCTCTAAATTTATTTATTTGCTAATTTTTTTATAATTTCCATACTACCTGACTCTTGTAATTTCTAAGTACTTCTTGCAGTCAACCTTTTGCATAAATCACATGTAAATTCTCCATTTCGATATAGCTAGAAGGTAGAGGGGCAAGGACTCTGAATGTTACAGACCTCTCTTTAAATAAACATTCATTAAAAAAAAAAAAAAAATTTAGATTTGCTTCAGGATGACTTCTTAGTGAGTCAGGTACCCAGGTATTGTCTCTCTAATACTCTAATAGGTTTTCTTTAATAGGTAGATATGTACCTGAGTCAAACAATACTAATTATTTTGCTATAAAATGAACTCGAACCCCTCTAACCTGATTTGAAGTCCATGACGCTAATCACTCCTAACACTCCTATAACTGTTAACGTCTCATGGATCTTTCTTATTCAAGATACTTTCTATAGATGCATGCATCTCATTATTATTAAAATTTAAACCCTTTTATTTAGGGACGTGTCACTGAATGAACTACTAAATTATTTAAATAATAAATGTACGTTCATAATAAATTGTATCATCGTGAATCACTTCCAGTGATCCTGGAGTAAGGATCTCCAGGGATCCAATAGTAAGGATCTCCAAGGATCCTGGAGTAAGGATCTACAGGGATCCAGTAGTGAGGATCTCCAGGGATCCTGGAGTAAGAATCTCCAGGGATCCTGGAGTAAGGATTTCCAGGGATGCTGGAGTAAGGATCTCCAGGGATCCTGGAGTAAGGATCTCCAGGGATCCAGTAGTGAGGATCTCCAAGGATCCCGCACCCTGCAGTGAGGATCGCAACTGTCCGATCCCGCCGTTTTTTCGGCTCGGCGGTCATGATATAGAAGTAGCTAACTTGTCTGACATATTAGTATAATTATTATTACTTTCACGTATATTATTACATTGTAACTCCAGCATTATTCCCTGCTGGTACGGACGGGAAACATTTTTTCCTTGTTCATAAAAAGGTAACTAAATATTAAAATGGGCTTTGCCTCTGCGCTCTGTTTACCCTGTTCCTGAGGGAGGAAACTTTAGTCCCCCCAGGGTAATTTCTCTCCCGTCTCTCTTTTGTTTTCATAGAGAAAACTGCACTACTCTGAGATTTTCTTGTTGCAATGTTGCTTCTCCTGTGTTTCCCCATGTAGGTTAAGACTTATTGTCTGCAGAATGACGTGCAGTGTGTGGCAGACACTTATCTACCTGTTGTTATCTTATATTTCACGTTATTTGTGTTTTTTGCTATATATGAAGATTAAAGTGTCTTATTGTTTTAATGGTGTGAGTTCAGGTATAGGTATCTAGGTATGTCTTCTACAAGATACGAGCTGGTGTAGGTACCTTTCTATTTCAAACCAATTGTATCGAGAAAAAATGGGCAATTTGGGACAGTTATACATATTGTCCAGACCCCTCGTCAGACTATGTCTTGAGATGCTTAAGTTTGTAGGTATTAACTACTAAGATGTTCTTTTTTGTTGTTAGGTACATTTAGTAATACTGGATTATTTATTTATATTTTTTTTTATATAATTTATTCTAATTTGGTTTTATTGTTTATAAATCATAGTACAAAGGCCTCATCGAGCCCTTGGTTGACAGGAAATGTGCCAAGTATGGCCGCCGCATTGCCTCTTTGGACGGCCATAGCAAGTCTCTGTTTGAAATAAAATGCAGATTTCTTGTCGCCTGTCACTTCAATCAAACGTCGCCCCACCTCTTTGACCAGAAGTTGTACGGATGCTCCCCACGGGCCGAGGGTTTCGAAGGCCAGGGGTATGAAAAGGAAATTCTGCATCATGATGTTTTCTAACTTGCTCCTCTTTCTCTGGCTCGCCTTTCCGCAGCAGAGCTTTTGTGTGGCTTGTTTTCGATAATATGAATGGAGCTAGCGTGTCAACACACGTACAATCACACCAGTGTTTTCCATTTTTCAAGGTACAAGTAGTGATCCCGGTAAGGTCTGTTACCGTCACTCTGTAGGACAGACCGACTGGTTCAGTGTTAGCCGGTACATGAATAGATTGAGAAAAATCGGTGTACAATATTGTTCAGTTCGGAGTTGGCGTGGAAATCTTCCTTACTCTTCATACAACTCAGTCCAATGCAAACCATTTTCTTCTACATACGTTCTACATTCAGCATCGATGCTTTTTCACATAAACAGCCCAAGTAATGCCAACCAATTTCTAAAAGTGAGGTTTCCATGTAAAGTACAATATTCTTTGATGGGAAAGCGTGAAGCCAAACCCCAGATTCTTTCGCTGTAAAGCCAAGAAAAGCAGCTTTGTTCTGTTTTTTGGTACCATGAGATGATTAATAATTAATTCTAGTGCCACTTCGATGGCGCGTTGAATGCACCGGTTCTCGAAGATCACCAAAGTTAAGCAACGGCCAGCGAGTGAAGACTTCGTGATGCTGGCATTTCCGGCCCAACCAGCCAGGCTGGTGAGGTTAAGTAGGAAGTAGGTTTGTGAATTTCCTGCGATATGAGTTAACACCGTCGTGATGTAACCATCAGTTGAAAGTAGTTAAACCCAATTAAGAAAAATCCATATGATGGACAGTATGTGTAGTGTGTACCAGTAGACACGAGATTACATATTGGAATCGCGCAAAGTTTGTTTTGACCACCCAGTATAAAATATATTGAGAAAAAAGATTTTTTATTTTTTCGTAGAACATTTTCCTCTTTTTCTTTTTCTTCGCATATTTTTACAATCTTATTATTACTACTTCCGAGAATATTCCAGCTGTGTCTTCTATCAGATAGGTATTTAAAATAAAATTTAAAAAAAATCCCAATTAAAAAAAAAAAAAATCATAGGTACATTTGGAGGTGTCGTAATCTTCTCTGCAAAATTTGTTTTGAAATAATCCTTAAAGACTTGAGTCTGTCCGTCGGACTGTTATTATCATACCTTGTGAAGCGCAAATGGAAACCTTTGGAACCTTTTCACAATGTACTAAAATTGTACACACTACAGACCACATAGGACATAGGAACCTGTTGCAGATGGTTCCATTTTAAATTTGACAACAAACCAACGGATCGTGAAGACACCTTGCACTTGACTCTTCATTCTAACTTTTCATTTAAACGCTTATATCTCGTGAACAGCCTTTTTTTAATGTGAAAATTCATTGAGAATAATTGGAAATTCAAGTAGTAGGTACCTAGTCATTTAGTAAAAAAAAGATCAGAATATTCTTCGTGTATACCTGATGCAGTATACGATCAGGAGGGAGTATTGTGTCCATGATTGGCAGTGTACTTTTTCTTTCGAATCTTGTTTACACTCTATGACTCTTTTCTCATTTCTTCATATTTTGTTCTAAAATATAATCTACTTTCGTTTTTTTCTATCTTCTTAAAGTTAATACCCATAACAAGGAAAGAAATATGTACCATGTTGATGGATTTTCCTATGAAGAGATCTTCCTTTGATATAAATCTGTGATAGGGAACATATTTTATTGGTACCTCCTACCACATTGCTCGTATATTTTATTTCTTGAAAACCTTTTGCTTTTTTGAATTTCCACATAGCTGAACGTGAACATTCTGAGCGATGTCATTTTCAGGGTTCATAAGAAGATTTTTACTCTGCCAGGAATTCCCAAATTGTGTATAAGAAATAGTTAGGTAGTGAAGATGGTTCTGATTTGCCTCTTCTAGTAACATGGCCTTCTCACAGTTTTGATATACTCGTAACAACATCTACCATTTATCTACCCTTTCCTACTTGGAAGTAACTGTTGTGTTTAAATTCTGAAACCCTATCATTGTATTCATATTTGTCTATGAAATTCTAGACTGATTTTCGTCTTTACCAATCTTTTAAAAATTATACTTCATGACCGACTATAGGTAGTAGAAGTGAATAATTTATATGGGTTGGGGACATGACTTCCTAGGATGGTGGGGAATTTTTTGTTGTTGTTGTATTGTGCTGTGTTATTTTTGGGGGGGGGGTTCCATTTTACCTCACTCTTAAAAAAATACACTGCCACTTATGGACACAATACTCCCTCGTGATTGGTTCACATTGTATACACTTAGCAATTTTGATATTTTCTACTAAATCACTTGTACCTATCTCCAAACCAACTTCTCCGTTTTTGTTCAAATTTGTTTTAAATGATAATATACCGTTTTTCCTACATTTTAGATTCCACCAAAAATTCGGCAAGTCCTTATAAATTATTATTACCCGTGGACCTTATTTTTGCACTTTTTTTGACCAAAACCATACTATTATATTTATAATAAGCTAAAACCTATCTCAAGTGTATTTCTTCCCCATTATTTTTCTTGAGAAATAAATTCATCCTGTTTACCCGCCATACTTGTCTGAAACTTCTCAAAGGCTCTTATGTGTCTAAGCTGAAAAGACAGAAGAATTACTCGTTTTTTTCCTTTCCTATCTTTATTTTCTCTTTTTCTTCTTATCAGGCTTTTTCCTGTATTAGCTCACCTGTCATCTTTTACTTCATCCTCTCGCAGTTCTCTCTCGTCTTAAAAAATATTACTTCCGAAAAATTTCTAATATTAGAAATCGGAAGTATTGTGTTCGTTTTTTGTATTTTTTTTTTTTTTTGTAACGATTTCAATTTTTTTCATATTTCTGAAATGAAACCTCCTGAGCATTTTTGGTTCTATATCTGTCTGTCTGCCTGTTAAATATATTATATCCCTTGTAACGCGCAAATCTCAGAAACTAATGAACGGATTTCGACGAAATTTGTACACATATTGGAGACGTATTGTAGATGGTTGAGAAGGGTTGGGTGGAAGAGATTGCCACAGGCAATAACCCCGCCCTTTAGGTAGGACTTTAGATTCTTTCTCTTTTTTGTTCTTGTTTCTTTACTTAATATATTTATTTTTTCTTTATAATTTCATTGTATTTTACTGTATATATTTTTGTTCTACCTAAAAAAGCTTACTATAATAATACTAATAATAATAATGGTCTCAATTCACCAACTATGAACTAGCGATTCTTGATGATAGAGAGTATGCAGACGCTTGACCTCTAACAAAATTTATAGTAAGAAAATCCGAAATTTTGGACACAAATGTGCAAAATGTCTTCTTCAACTTGCCGATAAAGATTCTGTAGAATCCAGAATTATTAAACGAATTTGAAGAGAATCGGTTGAGAAGCTTTGGAGATACAAGTGATTTAGTATAAAATCTCAAAATTGCCAAGTGTATACACTGTATACCTACCTACGTGCAATGTGAACCAATCACGAGGAAGTATTGTGTACATCATTGGCACTGATTTTTTTTTATATATACCAATGTACAAGCAGTAGATAGGTATCTATACTATTTGTTGTGTGCACGATTTTCTATTTCATAATAATTTATGAAATATTATTTCCACCTCCGGGCCAAATTATCGAAAAAATTTCCTGCGTTCTACCGCCAAATGTTAGTATCTTCTTCCTTCGTCGTATTATTATTTATTTTTAAAAATATTTTGTTGAAATAAGATATTTATACCGGTAAGAGGGAAGGAAATCGGAACGTGGAAAAAAATGCTCTCTCCTCCACGTATTTTTCCTCAAAGCCCTTGCGGCTGAATCTCTTTTCAATTTGAATTTAAGTAACAATCAAACATCTACTGGTCCCCTGGGACGATGTTTCTTGAGAAATATTGTATACCTTACCCATAAATTTAATAAGCACGGTTTTTTTTTGCAAATATGTAGGTAATGTAGGTAAATAAATACATAGGAGGTTTTCCTCAACCGTCCCTTGCATGAATAATCTCCATGTCACTCGATGATCTTCCAATAATGGTTGAGTGGATCTGAGAGTGGTGATCACGAGACAGGACATGACGCTGAGTGGAGCTCACGTGTCAAATACTTGGATGGAACGCTTGATATCTTCATCGTTGAGGCAACATTCCAGGAATTCATCTAGGGTTACGACACCATCTTGATTTTTGTCCATTTTCTGAAACAAATTGAATGAAATACAAATTGCATTCTAGAATGTAGAATTGTCAGCCATAACATCATTAAACCTAATGGACCCAAGGTTACACACAACTGATTTATGGCTGGACGAGTGTTGTGTTTACTTGCATAAAGAAAAGGCTCTCTAGGGCTCAGGTGTGTTCTGATCAAGTTACCTAGCCGGAAGGCGAGTGATTGTCTAGTGAGCACATGGCTCTCGGCCAGTATTTAAACACAAAACAATATATACAGGGTTGCCCTGAACTTGTTTACCGAGAATAATTTTTCGGTGAACAAAACCCTGTTTCTTTATATTTACCTGTTTCACATTTTTTTTAGTTGATGGTATGCAGGGTGTACCATAAGTTAGTTTTTTAAGAGTCAACATTCGATATTCAAATCAGAACCCCTATTTTTTGTTTCATAGTCTTATTTTCCTTATAATTTTACATAGTTTTGAATATTCACACGTTCTGATAAGTTTTATCAACAGAACCGTACCTAAAAATAAAGAAACACGTGTTTTTCTTTTTTCAGTATTTCAAACAGGAACGAAATTATTTCTGGTAAACATAACTTCAGGGCCACCCTGTATAAATAGGTATCTATAATTTACTATCACCTAAAGCCATAAATAATATTAATAGTGTAAATAATATTAGTACAAATAAATAAAATATGGAAATAATATAGGTGCAGATGAGGACTTCAACGCTTTCTTTTCTGACCTTTGCTTAAAGTGACAGCGTAAATTAAACAAGAAGTCATTGTATGCTAAAATGAGTTTCGGGGGACACTATGAAATTCAAGAGGAAAAAAAATATTACAACTTGTTCATTACTAAAGGAGAGACATCCCCTTCCCTTTCCGTGATTTCCCGCTTTTCTTGCCCGTGGCAGTAAAAGTTCGTACTTTCAAAATAATTTAAACCCCAAGAATGTTACTCTAATGTAGCTGTAATGAGGTTAAGAATAAAGAGATACATAAAATATATAAAGAAACGAGCGAACTAAGTGAGAAGAGAAGGAAAATTGTAGTAGTGTAGTAGTATTACTCACAGAGGTACAACTAGTTGGAAGTTGTAAACTTATTTTTTCCATTTATGTTAATCACAGTGATTAAAAAATCTCAAAAATAAGTTTACAACTTCCAACTAGTTGTACCATTGTGAGTACCTAATACTACTATACTAGTACAATTTTCCTTCCCTTCTCACTTAGTTCGCTCGTTTCTTTATTCTTAACCTAATTACAGCTACATTAGACTAACATTATTGGGTCAATCGTGATATCACGATTACTCAAACTAGCTGTACTAAATTTTGCTTGACTCGAACAACTGACCTCCAGAGTGCAAGTCCGTCGCTAAGCTACTTTTTCTTTAATTATGAGATTATGTGAAGAGATCCTCTCTTGCAAGAAGTTTCTAAAGCAACTTGCGGTTTCTTGGGCAGAACTTTTGTTTTCCATAATAATTGGAGGGGTCAAACAACTATAGGAGCTTAGTAAGTTTTAATTTCTCTGTAACTTTTTAAATGAACAAAATTATTTTGGTTTGTTTAGATTTGAAGTTCAACTAATAATAGTTTACTTTGCAAGAGATTGCTTGCATAGGTATTGCACGAAATTGCTCGTAACTTATAACTTAAAATTATCTGTATTAAAAGATAAATTTATTTGAACTAAAACTACAAAAATATTTGCACAAGTGTTTTACTCAAATTATAAAAGTTCCTAGGCTTAAATTATTTCACAGATATTAAAAGCCGAACATTTAGTTAAGTTAATCTGAATCATCTGTTATCGTCACTTTCTACAGCTTTCTACATACATTCCAGAGCTCAAATATTCGATGGCTATGCATATAAGTACCTAGGTAGTAATGGTAGTATGTACCTATACTTATGTGAGACTGTGACTGTGTGTGTTTGTAGGCTCTGATTAAATAGGAGTCACTCATGACATCAGTAACATTTCTTGTGAAATATTTAGTATCATGCTTATTATTCAGTAAATTAGAGAAAATTTTCACGGAGTAGGCATTAAAAAAAAATATGTGGTTGTGAATTATTGCAGCCGTGTTCATACTACAGGTATTTCCTCAAAGTAAATGTATGCTGGAATTTCCAAAATAGCTCCCATAATACCCCTGCTTCCTTACATTTAATTTATGTCAGAAACCACTCATGTGAATAAGAATTTTGAATCATGCTCACGACATTTTCAAATGTTCGCGTTACTCTTATCGTCGGTACCTACCTACATAGTTTTCTTACTAATAAAATATTTGTTTAACGCATGTCTTTTATAATATTTTGAGTATGTACCTTGTGTACATAATTAATTACCTTTCATATGTATATCTACTCGATAAAAAAACTTTTTCGGTGTTAAAGTTTCGTCAATCTAAACACGTCAAATAACTCTGAAAATACAAGGTCATACTTGATTTGTGGAAAGCTCTTGGGGTTGATGCACCCCAAAGTTGCTAGTATGGATGAAGGTTGTTATGAATACACATTCCAAACACAAATCCCTGTTACTAAACTTGAACCCACATGTTTTGGAAAAGCTAGACGTGGGTTTGGATGAATGATTCAATGTTTTTCCAAGTTCCATGAATTTGATGTTTGAACTTTTTCCCCGCAGTTTTTTACGCTTGAACTTGTTGCACGTTATTGACTTTAATGTTCAGCCGGGAGTTTCACGGCAGGCACATTAGACCCACACAGGCAGTAAACAATATCTAATGAACGCTCTGGGCGTGAAAAGTTGGATTTAACATGTTTTACACAATTTTCAGATCAAATAGAGTGGCATTTTTTTTAGAACGCCTGTAGTTAGGCAGGGAGGCCGATTGCTTACTTTACTTTCGCTTTCCGTGTCCATGAGTGTTCGTCATTGTGGTGGACAGATTGATACTATGGATATTGAACCAATTTGAAGACCAGAGTCAATGTTTTGTGCTCCTTATTATAATTATTATTATTATACAACACTTTATTAGATACAAAAGACAATTAAAGTACACACAAATAATAATTTCAACAATGAAAAAATAGAAACTATGTACAATAAAAATGAAAAAGAATAGAAAATATATAAAAACATAATTATGTCCTAACTAAAGGGCGGGGTTATTGCCTATGGCAATCTCTTCCACCCAACCCTTCTGTGTCATGTGTGGCGTAGGTGTATACCTACTGTAGTGAAAAAGTTGTGTTGTTTTGCGATTAATTTCAATACTTTACCTTGTACACATTGATCACATGGTGGAGACTAATCTTGAACACACTGATCACATGGTGAACACTTACCTTGAACACGCTGACCACATGGTGGACACTTACCTTGAACACGCTGTCCACACGGTGGACACTTACCTTGAACACGCTGTCCACATGGTGGACACTTACCTTGAACACACTGACCACATGGTGGACACTTACCTTGAACACACTGACCACATGGTGGACATTACCTTGAATACGCTGTCCACATGGTGAACACTTACTTGAACACATGACCACATGGTGAACACTTACCTTGAATGCGCTGTCCACATGGTGGACACTTACCTTGAACACACTGACCACATGGTGAATACTTACCTTGAACACGCTGACCACATGGTGGAAAACTTACCTTGAACACGTGCACATGGTGGCATACTGAACACGTGACCAATGGTGAACACTTACCTTGAACACGACTGACCACATGGTGAACACTTACCTTGAACACGCTGACCACATGGTGAACACTTACCTTGAACACCTGCCACATGGTGAACACTTACCTTGAACACACTGACCACATGGTAACACTTACTTGACATGAATGGAACTACTGAAACGCTGACCACATGGTGAACACTTACCTTGAATACGCTGTCCACATGGTGAACACTTACCTTGAACACAATGACCACATGGTGAACACTTACCTTGAATGCGCTGTCCACATGGTGGACACTTACCTTGAACACAATGACCACATGGTGAAATTACTTGATCGCTGTCACTGGGCTTATTGAACACGCTGACCACATGGTGGACACTTACCTTGAACACGCTGACCACATGGTGGACACTTCTGAACCTGACCACATGTGAAACTCTGACACTGAATGGAACATTTGAACACTGACCAATGGTGAACACTTACCTTGAAACACTGACCACATGGTGAACACTTACCTTGAACACACTGACCACAGGTGGAACACTTACCTTGAACACACTGACCACATGGTGACACATTACCTTGAACACACTGACCACATGGTGGACACTTACCTTGAACACACTGACCACATGGTGAACACTTACCTTGAACACGCTGTCCACATGGTGGACACTTACCTTGAAACGCTGTCCACATGGTGAACACTTACCTTGAACACATGACCACATGGTGACACTTACTTGAACCCTGACATGTGAAACTTCTGACACGTGACCACATGGTGGACACTTACCTTGAACACGATGACCACATGGTGAACACTTACCTTGAACACGCTGACCACATGGTGGGCACTTACCTTGAACACGCTGACCACATGGTGGACACTTACCTTGAACACCTGACCACACTGGTGGACACTTACCTTGAACACACTGACCACATGGTGAACACTTACCTTGAACACACTGACCACATGGTGAACACTTACCTTGAACACACTGACCACATGGTGAACACTTACCTTGAACACACTGCCACATGGTGAACACTTACCTTGAACACACTGACCACATGGTGAACACTTACTTGAACACACTGACCACATGGTGGAACACTTACCTTGAACACACTGACCACATGGTGAACACTTACCTTGAACACATGACCACATGGTGAACACTTACCTTGAACTCGCTGTCCACATGGTGGACACTTACCTTGAACACCTGCCACATGGTGGAAACTTACCTTGAACACACTGACCACATGGTGGACACTTACCTTGAACACACTGACCACATGGTGAACACTTACCTTGAACACGCTGACCACATGGTGAACACTTACCTTGAACACGCTGACCACATGGTGGAACTTACCTTGAACACGCTGACCACATGGTGAACACTTACCTTGAACACGCTGACCACATGGTGAACATTACCTTGAACACACTGTCCACATGGTGGACACTTACCTTGAACACACTGACCACATGGTGAACACTTACCTTGAACACACTGACCACATGGTGAACACTTACTTGAACACGACTGACCACATGGTGAACACTTACCTTGAATACGCTGTCCACATGGTGAACACTTACCTTGAACACACTGACCACATGGTGAACACACTTACTTGAACACGCTGACCACATGGTGAACACTTACCTTGAATACGCTGTCCACATGGTGGACACTACTTACCTGCAAAACCTAACCTGACCACATGGTTGAACACTATACCTTGAACACGCTGACCACATGGTGGACACTTACCTTGAACACACTGCCACATGGTGAACACTTACCTTGAACACGCTGACCACATGGTGGACACTTACCTTGAACACGCTGACCACATGGTGAACACTTACCTTGAACACACTGACCACATGGTGACACTTACCTTGAACACGCTGACCACATGGTGACACTTACCTTGAACACGCTGACCACATGGTGAACACTTACCTTGAGCACACACGACAGCTGACCACATGGTGAACACTTACCTTGAACACACTGACCACATGGTGGACACTTACCTTGAACACACTGACCAATGGTGAACACTTACCTTGAACACACTGACCACATGGTGAACACTTACCTTGAACACACTGACCACATGGTGAACACTTACTTGAACACACTGACCACATGGTGACACTTACCTTGAATACCTGACCACATGGTGAACACTTACCTTGAACACATGACCACATGGTGAACACTTACCTTGAAATGCACTGTCCACATGGTGACACTTACCTTGAACACACTGACCACTGGTGAATACTTACCTTGAACACCTGACCACTGGTGGCACTTACCTTGAACACGCTGACCACATGGTGAACACTTACCTTGAACACGCTGACCACATGGTGAACACTTACCTTGAACACCTGTCCACATGGTGGACACTTACCTTGAACACCTGACCACATGGTGGACACTTACCTTGAACACGCTGACCACATGGTGAACACTTACCTTGAACACACTGACCACCAGGTGGACACTTACCTTGAACACTGACCACATGGTGAACACTTACCTTGAACACGTGACCACATGGTGACACTTACCTTGAACACACTGTCCACACGGTGGACACTTACCTTGAACACACTGACCACATGGTGAACACTTACCTTGAACACACTGACCACATGGTGAACACTTACCTTGAACACACTGACCACATGGTGAACACTTACCTTGAACACACTGACCACATGGTGAACACTTACCTTGAACACACTGTCCACTCAGTTGGCCACTTACCTTGAACACACTGTCCACTCGGTTGGCCACTTACCTTGAACACGCTGTCCACTCGGTTGGCCACACTCCCATCCTCCAGCACCGTCTCGGCAAACTTCCCCATAAGCTCGTAGACAGCCGTGACGATGTTGGTCATCTCCTCCCGGGTGATGCGCCCGTCCCCGTTGATGTCATACAGAGTGAAGGTCCAGCGTAGCTTCTCCTCCACCGTCCCGCGCGACAGGATGGACAAGCCCTGCACGAAATCCTGAGGACACACAACATTTAGATATGATTATGGTTGGGTGGAAGAGCTCAAGCAATTTGAGAATCCTGCCATTACAGCCTAAAAAAAAAAAAAAAATATTTACACATTATTTTTTTTACAAAACAATCATCAACAACAAACAAAAAGAAATAGCAATGAGTTTTTTAAAAAAAAAAAAAAAAACTTTTGAAGTATGTACAAAAAGAAAGCAAGATCAATATAGGTAGATATATGTTTTATTTGTAAAATTACCCTGACGGGTGTATACTGGTCAGAAAGTTTACAATGGTTTTTAAAAAAAAAAAAAAAAAAAAAAATTAGACATAGATATAAATTACAATATAAATGGACATCTTACATAGCAAAGAATGAGTAACTAGAACAAATAATAAATACAATGCTATACTAGTCAATATTAATATTATTAATTTTTTTAATATTAATTTTTAATTACAATTGTTTTGTAATCCGGGGCGAATTACCCTTAGGCATTCTCTGCCACTTAAACATGATAACATCCTACATATTATAGTGATACAATTATAATTTCAGTAATATATTACAAGAAGTGAATAATGTGTGGTTCAGTGGTTAGAGTGTGCGTTTGTGTTCTAGCTAGAGCGAGGTTTCATGAGTTAGGTCCCAACGAATGCATGGATTCTTCCCTGGTGGGAAGAGGAATGCTCATTATTTAACAGGTAGGTACAAGGTACATTCATACTTGTAAACGAAGGCGTGGCCTATGGTCAAGCTACAACAGAGACCAAAGGCGTCTATCTAAAGTAACTGTTCTTGTAGCTGTTCAATATATAGGTATTTTACATATTTTTTTTGTGTTAATCAAATCGTGATATCAGAACTAGTCAAAGCTACTCTAGTCACAAAGTCACAAAACTACTCTACTCATTAATCCACGAGTATGAACTATGAATGCAACAATTTCTAATTTTTTGTGTGAGGTATTTTTTGAGATTTTGCAACTCGAAAGTCCACATACATAATACAATACATGATAGGTACCTATCTTACTTTCATTTTATTACTAAACGTTTTCATTTTATTTAGTGCATGATGCTCAGTTCAATGTAAAGAGAAAGAGAGAAGAGAAGAACATTTTTTGGAAGTTTTAATACCTTGAGTTACGTTACGGGTAAATTATGTTTCACATTGAAATATAAAATGGACACCGTTGAACATAGAATAAGGTAAATATCATTGTACACACGGCAAGAGTGTCCATGGATCTTGCGCGTCAAATTTTTCCCGGTCGTGTGATTTCCCGGAATGGTGACCCCGACGTGGCCCCGACGCCCATCCGACCTCACTCCGTGTGATTTTTTTTAGGGGATATCTAAAGTCTAAGAATTGTGTCGACAAACCTCGTAGCGTTGCTGACCTAAAGGACTCTATCCACCGTGAAATCGCTCGGATTCCTGACGATATGTTGGTGAACGTGATGCACAACTTTAGCGGACGTATCGCAGAATGTGTAACAAGGACGTCATTTGTCGGACATCATATTTCAAACTTGAAAAACTGACTCATGTAGAATAAACTTCCACATTTTTTCTACAAAATACTTTTTATTTCAATATCTTAACTCAAATATTAAACGCAATGCAACAATTTCAAATGTGGTCATGTGCAATGCGCCACCCTGTACTTGTATATCAGACTTTAATCGAAAAAACTGTGTCTCAAGATTTATAGGAAATATACATTTATTTTTGTCTTGCGCCAGAATAACAATAATAGTATTATTTACACGGAGAACACTGGGTAGGGTAATGGTGCGAGTTTTGTGGTTTAATGCCAAAAAATACAATACCTATTAATAAATCATCTACATAAATAGCAAAAAAATCCATCCCCGCAGTTTGAGAGGGGTAGGGTGAAAGTCTGAAAGCCTCATCTCACCTATGGATTATTTAGTTTTGAAAGTCGAAATTAAGGTGCTAAAGTGTCTATCTTATGTTATAGACCAATCACTTCTCGATTAGGATTTTATGTACAAATACCCCATTAGTTAATCAGGACTTTATAAACGGCGGATAAAGATTTTTTTTTACTGATTTTTTTTTTTTATATAGTGGATGTGCTACTTGCACCTATAAGTAATGTTATTGCGAAACACATAATGGGTAATAGTCAAAAGTGTCAATATTTCTATCCTTATAATATCTCCCTACCTGCACGTATACGTATGAATAAATACAAAAGTCCCAGTCCACCCCTCATAAGTCGAAAACCGCTGAGAATATTTAAAAACACAACAACAACAAAAAATGCCGCACAAATCAGTCTGGGCAAGTGGGCACGGACCCACTTTAAAAAGTTAAATGGAATGGTAGATATCTTGTTTGGCATATAGTTTTAAAGGCCGTTCTTGAGATACAGCGTCGGCCGTTCTGGCTAATGGCCATAATTATGTTATGACCTATAACTCGTTAACGGTATGTTTCGGAAAGATAAAATTTGAAGATGTTCATTTATTTTGATGATTTATTACTCAATTTGTTTTTTCGTTAAAACTTCTACCGGCTGTTCGAGTGTTCGTCCGGCTGACTGACTAAACCGACCAGAAATTAACATCAACAGAATAGATCGAGTTACCTATAATTTGTTTGAAAGGTCTTGCTAAATGGGGGTTTTTAAAAAAATAAATTTCATCTTCCTGCAATCTACGGTTAACGAGAACATAATTTACTATGGATATTAGGCAGAACGGTTGACCCTATATCTCAAGAACAGTCTGTCGTAGCTCACTGGAATTTGTTGAAATGAAATGCTCTCAATGAGGTCTTTAAAACAATATGTGACACGACAGATCATTCCATTAAAATTTTAAAAGTTGGTCCGTGCCTATCTGCCTATACGGTCGGTCGGCCCCTCACTGTTGCAAAAACTTCATCCCCCAAAAAATTAAGAAATACGGGATTTTGAGTTTCTAAATATTCTCAGAGGATTTCGAGATACGGGGGGTGAACAGGGACTTTATGGACACCCTGTGTAAATAAAATATCTCTTTCTTTCAAGCACCTCCTGACATTTCCTTTCTCTCTATTTCTATCCCTTGGCCAGATCTCTGACCTCTTTCTTCAATACACTACTCTTGTATAGTATCTCCTATCATCCATTTGGCACTAAGATTCCACAACAAACACGTACTCATCTCTTCTCATATTTTTCTTCCATCCTCCTCCTCGTCCTTTTTCTTTCCTGTACTCAAGAATTTTCTCTATTTCTCCTTTTTTTGTAAGTATGCGAGTGTTTCTTTCTCTATCTATTTCTGTCACCATCTCTTTCTATTTATGTACCTCTAACTTTTATCAATTCATCATTCAACTTCTTCTGTTTTCCCTATTTATCTTTCCCCTATTTTTTTACCTTTCCTCTCTCTTTCTACGTCTTTCTTTATCTCTCGATTTTTCCATCACTGCATCTAGTTCTCTCCCCTCTTATTCTTCCTTTAGTTCCATCTCCTCCACTTCTCTGTGAGCTCCACTCTCCCCTCTCTTTCTTCCTTTAGTTCCATCTCCTCCACTTCTCTGTGAGCTCCACTCTCCCCTCTCTTTCTTCCTTTAGTTTCATCTCCTCCACTTCTCTGTGAGCTCCACTCTCCCCTCTCTTTCTTCCTTTAGTTCCATCTCCTCCACTTCTCTGTAAGCTCCACCCTCCCCTCTCCGGAGCAGGGGAGGGACTCCTATAAGAAAGTACTCACCTGAAGAAGGGCTGTTACGAAGCTGAAAATGTGAACTATTTCAGATTAAATGAAATGGAAAATGAATTTCCTACAAAAAAACGAAGAAAAAAAAAACAGAAAAATGCCAAATGTCGATTTTCTCCCGTCCTCATTCCTTGATCTCCCTTCTTCCACACTTTCCTCCCTTATGTTTTCAGCTTCACCAGACTCTAGTGTACCACTCTGATAAACTTTTATACATTTTATTTGGATTTGTTCCCACAAGTATCACTTCTTCTGTCATTTATGCTAAAATGTCATACCTACCTTCTCACAAATTCCAAATTACCATGTAATTATTCGCGCATTCTAAAAAATAGTAGGTACCTATACAAAATATATTCTCGTATATGTAAAAAAAAATTCAGAAACAATATTGTGTATAACAAATGAGTTTTAGAGACAATTATAACATTATCTTTTTTTTTTTTTTTTTTTTTTTTTTTTAGGTAAATCCATCTGTAAATAAAATTAACGTTTATATTTCAAAGGTATTAACATCTAACCTTCAATTTATTCCTCTGCCAAATCAGACAATATTAAATTATTCAGTCCTTTTGTGCTATTCCTACTTCTCTCTATCTCTATCATTCTTTCTCTCGCTCTCTCCCCATCACACTCTTAACCACTCTTTGTGCTCCTTATTTCATTCTGTCTCAACTTAGACACATGACATATTCTTCTCTCACTTCTTTCTTTTTTATGCTCTCTCTTCCTCCAGTCACCCCTCTCTCCACTCCCCCTCCCATGTCACATGTCTGTTCCGTCATGTGACAGTCAGATAAGAAAGAGGCAAGATAAATAAATTGGATTTTGAAATTTTCTCATACGTACATGAAATTTTCCTAACCAAGTATCTATTAAACATTGTAGATAATATTATGATGTGCCGCTGTAGCTCAGACTCTTTCAGTTTCCTTTTAAAAATCACATGTGCTCTCATGCAAAATTATGAAGCGATGAATAGGTAGGGTTTATCTCCGGCGACTATAATAATCGAAGATTAGATTATGAAAAATGATAAGAGAGAAAGTGGGAGAGAGCCTCACTAGTTTCTGCTAATTGAAAAAGGTCTGGTGTTCAAAAATTGGTCAAAGTAACCAATATATTATTATACCTACCATTTAGAATAAATGTTAAAATTTAATAATGATTAAGTAGAATTGTAATGACTTGAAATCAAAACATTTTTTTTTTTTACATAGGTAATCCTCTTATAAATAAATGGAGGAAAAGAAAATTTATGAGCCCCTGAAAAACTCATTTAAGTATACAATGTGCAATGTAATTAAACAGCCAATAATAATGAAACTCGTGTGAAGTCTTTTTTACATTATACAAAATTACATTATATTTATTAATTAATAATAATTCTTTTTCTTTGTGTTATTGTGTCACAACTTTAGTGGGTAGCGCAGAATCATAGGACTTTTACCACTTTAATTTACAATATCTTGTATTATTTTTTTGCCTATCATTCTGCCACTGGTCGCTGCTTCACATCAAAGCAGCTACTCATTTTTCCTCACGAGGTATGAGTGGACCCCGAACATCCAAGTACAGAGCAGAAAAAATCCTCCTCCGCTGGGAATCGAACCCAGGTCACCATGCGTGCAATGCCTAGCGCGCTAACTCGCTCTGCCACGGTGACTACACATTATATTTATTTAGCAAGATTAAAAAAAAAAAAATCGGAGAAAAAAAATGTTTTTTTTACAAAAATGAACACAATTCTTCCGATTTCTAATACATATTAGAAAAATATCGGAAGTAATAATAATCCAAGAATTACTTGGAAACTTATTTTTCCACATACATACTCAACATTCTGGAGGGTATCAAGTCATAACTATAGAAATATTCATTTTATCAATATTAGAATTCTAAAAAATATTATTTTCCATTATAATATTTATAGTGCTTACCTCAAAACTGAGCAGCCCGGTTTGTTTGTGGTCCATTGTTTTGAATACGTAGTGAGCATATTGACTGACATTTGCTGAAACAGAAAAGTAAACCAAAATAAAAGGTTGTGTGGAAGAGTAAGCCATAACATTATCATCACCCTTGGTCAAGTTTTGTTCGCTATCTGAATTATTTTAATGTTCATTGTACCTACTATAGGAGTATGTATTGTGAATAAAAATTGGTCTGAAAATGCTTTAAATCTATAAAAGTAATTCTTAAAGCATTTTCTACCACCTAACCCGCAGAGTACTAATTATGTGGTCATGGTTACATATTCAAATAAATTTGTATAAGTATAAGTATAAGTAGTGCTTTATTTAGACTGTCAGCGCAAGACAGGTAGTCCCATTCCAACAGTTTAACAAAGCACCTCTTTATTTATTTAAATACTAGCGGGTTACACCCGCCGCTTCGCCAGCCCATCAAACACACAACGCACACGCACACACACCCACCCACACACACACACACACACACACACACCACACCACACCACACACACACCACACACCACACACACACCACACACACCACACACAAACACACCACACACACAACACACCACACCACACACACAAAGCACACACACACACACACACACACACACACAAACACACACCACACACACACCACACACACACACACCCACACACACACACACACACACACCACACACACACACCCCACACACACACCACACACACACCACACACACACACCACCACACACACACCACACCACACACACACACACACAAAATGTCATTTAGGTTTGAAAAAAAACCTGAATATTTTTTGTCGCCCATCTATTTTCTGGTCTTCCCCGGCGTAGCTCAAGAATGGCTCATCAGAATTTCGCGATCAATATGTCAAATGAAAGCCTAAACCCTTGCCTAAAACTTTCTCGCTCTGAGTTGATAGTCCGTCACTTCAAATTTCGAGAAAAAATGTCATTTAGGTCAAAAAACGTGAATATTTTACATGTTACCCATCCATTTTTTTACCTTACCCGGCGTAGCTCAAGAACGGCTCATCAGAAATTCGCGATCGATATGTCAATTGAAAGCTCGAACCCTTGCCTAAAACTTTCTCGCTTTGAGTTGATAGGTCGTCGCGACAAATTTCGAGAAAAAATGTCATTTATGTCAGAAAACGTGATTTTTTTTTGCGTCACCCATCCATTTTTATCCTTACTCATTGTAGCTTAACCTCAGGGAGATATAATCTAGCCTAGAAGAATTTCCTGATCCAAAGGGACCTATGTGCAAAATTTCAGGTTTCTCGGTCAAACGGTGTGGATTTGTATAAAGAACATACATGATTTAGGTGTCCATCGTAGACGATGATGCCTCTATTCTCACAATAACGCATTTGCTGCCTCGGTTGTGGTTCTTCAGTCCTGCCTTCGATTTGAATGTCCTTGTGCAGCGGACACATTCATGCTGGTTGTCTTGGGTGGATTGCTGACTGGGTTGAGACAGTGGTGTGGTGTTTGTGGATGATGATTGTCTTGCTGATCTAATAGGTTGAATTCTTCTGTTTGTATCATCTGCCACGACTCCTGGATGTTTGTATTTGTAATGGCTTGCAAGTCCAGCACCAGATTTTGCTTCGTAAGTACAGTTTTTGCATTTTAGGGATTTTGTATTTCTATTTACAGTTTGGGATTGATCTTGTTTGTGTGACTGACTGATGTGAGAGTTGACATATTGGCGACCACGTTTGCCATCTCTTGTGAATGTGCAGAGTGGACAAGACCAGGTGTAATGGTCTTCCTCTATGTGTTTTTCTTCTTGTCTTCTCGTTTTCTCTTCTTGGTTTTTTGAGTGTTTCTGTTGGACTGACTCGTATATAATTTTTCTCCATGTAGTTCGGTCATTTGCATGGTTTCTCCAGTTATTTACATGGGTTGCGCAATGGGTCCTATTCTTAACCGGGTTGCGCAATGGGTCCTATTCTTAACCAGGAGAAGACCCTCTGATTCCCTTACAACAAGGGCTCAGAGGAATCGACTGGGAGTAGGAACCTAATGTCCAAGTCACACCTTCCTGTGGTGCAACCCGTAAGTAGCCATGTCCCCATGCATGGTGAAACGGACGTGACTGGGCTGCCTCCAACTTGCTGTTCTGGTCAGGCATGGAGGTTAAATGACCAGAGGTCAAACTGGTGGAAAGTCTCAGGCAGACAATTCCAGAACGACCACAACATTCTGCCGTTGACATCTACCATCTTGTTGCCGCGTCAATGCCGGTCCCAAGCCCGGAAAAATGAAGGGAGGGTCATTGCTCTACGGATTCTGTCAATACCTCTTGCCGAATCCACCAGTAGGTCTATGATTAACAGTGCGACTGGTCCGCAATCCAGTATCACTATGATGATGTGAAACAATTAGTTGCAAAGTTATTTCTCACAATAAATTGATATCGCATTATGGAAAACACACCCTTGGATATTAATTTACCCCAGGTGGGTAGAGGAAGAAATTCCGAATCCCACGCCCTAGCGGCCTGCCTCATGGATTCTGGGGGAGGCACAAATGCGATTCAATACTTAGAACATACATCCAACAAATATAAATCAAATAGCAAAACCAAGATAAACAACATTAAGCCTGTTGAGAAACTCACATATGCCAGTTGGAATGTTAAAACACTTCTAGACTCAAATCGCGACAGTACAATTGGATTACAGCGAAAAACAGCTATTGTAGCAAAAGAATTTAACAGATACAAAATAGATATTGCTGCCATTCAAGAGACACATCTAAAAGGGACAGGTAGAATGGATGAAATTGGTGAAGGATACACATATTATTGGTCTGGATGCAATGAAGAAGAACCCAATTATTACGGAGTTGCAATATGTGTCAGAACAGAACTCATCAGAAAAGGTATTTTAAGTGAACCAGTCTGCATTAACGACCGAATTATGTACATTAACATTAAAGAACGCCACACTGAAACTACATTCATTGCCTGTTATGCTCCAACATTAACAGATACAGACATAAATAAACAGATCTTCTACAACCAAATAAATGAAGTGTACAATAAAATCCCAAATAAAAACAAATTAGTCATTGCAGGCGATTTCAATGCCAGAGTTGGGAAAGAACATCAGACATGGAAAGGCACACTCGGTAAACACGGAATTGGAAAAGTCAATTCTAATGGCCAACTTCTACTCGAGTTCTGTGTTGAAAAAAACCTTGCACTTATAAACACAAACTTCTATTTAAAAACGAAACATAAAACGACATGGCAACATCCAAGATCCAAAGAGTGGCATATAATAGACTACATCATTGTAAAGACTAAAGATCTGAGAGATGTTCTACGTTGTCGTGTTATGAGAGGAGCAGAGTGTGGAACGGACCATCATTTACTGCGTGCAGAAATAAAGAGTAAACCTAAAAAATACTATGCAAAAAAGAAATCAAAGGATCCACGCTATGATAACTCTGCATTCAAACATGAACAAGTTCGAGCAGATTTCGAAACATGTCTTAATCAATTATCCAATAACATAACAGTGACTGAATCCGCAGAAGAACAGTGGCAAGCATTAAAAGACATATTCATATCTACCGCAAATAATATTGTACCATTAAAAACCTTCCAACAAAGAGATTGGTTCGATGAAAACTCAAAAGATATTACTGATATACTGGAAGAAAAAAAGAAAGCTTATAACTTATTCCTGAAACATCCTACAACAACCAATAACAACCAATATAAATTAATAAGAAGAAAATGCCAACAAGCTATAAGGAAAATCAAAGACGACTGGTGGAGCGAAAGAGGCAAAGAAATGCAAGAATACATGAACAGAAATGATACATACAACCTATACAAGAGCATAAATACAATCGTGGGACCATTACATCGACCACTTAATTCTATCGAAGATGCAAATGGCAATATCCTAACCGAAAAAGATAACAGACTACAACGATGGAAAGATTACTTCGAAAGCGTTTACAACCAACATAATAAAATTAATCTAGAAGCACCAAAAGTAGCTAAAAACCCAGATATGAATTTTGAAGATGACCCTCCCTCCAAAGAAGAAATAAAACAAGCTATAAATCAAATGAAGAACAACAAAAGCCCTGGTATCGACAACATAACATCAGAAATGCTTAAAGCTGGTGGATACACATCAACAGATATCCTGCATAGTTTGTTTTCCAAAGTATGGGAAGAAAAGAATGTACCACAAGACTGGAAAGAAGCCATAGTAGTTCCTATTTACAAAAAGGGGAAAAAGACTGATTGTAATAACTATCGAGGAATCTCACTTCTATCAATACCTGGAAAAGTTCTTGCTCGAGTTATTTATAATCGTCTACTACCCTCAGTGAATAAAATTCTGGCTGACACACAATGTGGGTTTCGCCCTAATAGATCAACCGTGGACATGATATTCTCGTTGCGACAGCTGATAGAAAAAGCAAAAGAGCAAAACACACAACTTTCAATTGCATTTATAGATATTAGTAAAGCGTTTGACTCTGTAAATCGCGAACTACTTTATAAAGTTCTAGAACAAATGGGATGTCCACCAAAACTATTAAAAGTTCTAAAATCAATGTATGAAGACTTATATTCTTCTGTTAAAATCGAAAACGAACTTGCCCCACAGTTTAAAGTCCAAACTGGGGTCCGTCAAGGCTGTGTTTTGGCTCCAATACTTTTCTTATTATACATGCATGCTATTACTATGAATGTCAACGCCCGAAACACAAGTGGAGTACCCATCGAATATAGATCAGATTTTAACATGTTCAACAAGAGATGTATGAAAAGCAAAACTAAATTGAAGTCCAGAATCGTACAAAATCTTATGTTTGCTGATGACGCTGCCCTAGTTGCTGAAAATCCTGAAAACCTACAAGCACTACTTAACACATTTGTAGAAGCAGCCGAAGAATTTGGCCTAAAAGTAAACGTTGGGAAGACCCAATGCATGTTTGTTAACCGACTACCCACTGAAATCAAAATTAATGGCACACCGCTTGAAAACGTTAGATCTTTTAAGTATTTGGGTAGCATAATATCTGACGATAGCAACATCAACGCTGATATAAGCCAAAGAATCAGTAATGCTAGTAGAGCATTTGGAAGTCTTCATAAGAGAGTGTGGAGCTCACACGACCTACAACTTAAAACTAAATTGAAGATTTATGAAACTATAGTACTCAGCACCCTCTTATATGCTTCGGAAACCTGGACCCTACTTCAACAACACAAGAAAAAGATAAACGCTTTCCACCTGCGCTGTCTTAGAAATATCCTGAAAATAAAATGGCATGAGTTTATACCTAATGTCGAAGTTTTGAAGAGATCTGGAATGCTTGATGCAGAAGATATTATACAAATTAAAAGACTCAGATGGGCTGGACATGTAAGTAGAATGAACGTTGATAGACTCCCAAACCAAGTTGCCTTCTCACAGCTAAAATCTGGCTACCGAAAACAATGTAAACCTAAAAAGAGGTGGACTGATGTGGTAAAAGACGACCTAGGAACATTAAAAAAAAAAAAAAAAAAAAAAAAAATTGATGTAAAGAACATACATACATACACACATACATACACACATACACACATACAGACAGCTTTCTTTTATAGATATAGATATTGAGTCCATACGAGCATTGAGTCCATGCGCTAGATTTCAAGTCTCGTAACCACACAGGTCGAACGATGCTGTCCAACAAACGAATGCTATTATTTTCTCTCCTAAACCTTCCTATTATTGTTCTTCAAATGGAGTAATAAGAGAAGAGTGTTTAAGAAGATTGCTTAGGAAGAATTGAATTTACAGTTACATCCAAATTTCCTTGAATATAGCTAACGGAAACAGGGATTTCCTTTAGAACGGAAGACACAACAGAGAGAGAGAAAGAAAGTGGGGCGAAAGGTAATAATTTAACGAGAAGCATGAAAAAGGTCGTGACAACTGAAATTAAGTGGCGAGGAGAAGTGTACCAAATATAGGACACTTCTAAAACTAGAATCAATTGAAATAGAATTTTACTGTTATGTTTCCTGTTAAAAGCTTCAAACGAAAGGAATTAACTTTGGTTAAGAAAAAAGAAAAATTTACGAAGTTAATTAAATAAATTAAATACTCGTATATTGATAGAGGTTTAAAATAAAATATTTTTCAATTTAAACTTGAGATTTCGCCAAAAAAATAAAATAAAACTTCACCTTATAGACAAAAGATGAATCTAATAGGTTTCACATGTCCCAATGGAATTTAATACTTTTAAATGAACTATTTTTACTTTCTATTAGTATATTTTAAAAAATAAATTGACTAGGGTAGAAAAAAATATGTATTATAAATATAATTTCAACGTTATTTTATTTTATCAGATTTAATTTTCACAAAATTAGTCCTATCTTAAAAGAGAAGGAAAAGAGTACCCGGTCACTATAGGTTATTGGGTACTCTTTTCCTTCTCTTTTAAGATAGGACTAATTTTGTGAAAATTAAATCTGATAAAATAAAATAACGTTGAAATTATATTTATAATCATAATGGTCGATGTTTAAAACATATCAGAACAACTGACAAATAAACTATATACAAACATAATGGAATTCACCCGAATGAAAATCAAGTTATTAGCGCAAGCGTATTTGCAATATAAAATCACCAGTTCCTTAAGGGGTCAAAACTCTCATCTCAACCCAGGCTATGTATGTAGCTGGTTTGTGAGATTCTAGGTGAATGGAGGGCAAGATCTCCGTTTTGAATAACTCTGATATAATAAGGAGACATTGATTAAAAATTACCTGGAGTTGTGATAGATATTCATTCAATATACCTTGTCCTTCATTTGGTTTTTCCACCCTCCCAACAAGCTGAGTAAACAAAATAGTTTATTTTCTCCAGGTTTTAATTTTGACGCATTATTTCCAGCACTTGTTTCAAAGGTTTAGCTTTTTCAATTCCAAAACCAACAAGTCATTTCTCAGGATTTGCTTCCGCAGAGGTAAAACTATGATCTAAATAAAATGTAATATCTACCGAGGGTAATAGTCATGCCTGAAGTACCAGGAAAAGCAATTTCCAACCATTTAAAAAGTAGATTGATAAAAAAAGAGGTAAACACAATTTGTTGGGATTTATTTTGCTCTCAAATGAAAAGTATTCAGTTCCAATCTTTTCTAGAAGTCATTTTCCAAGAAAATTTCAGAGTGGTACAAATTTGAATTTTTAAAAGAGGGAGCAACGTAAACACTTGTCATAAATCACAATACCTAGTTTTTTTAATATCGGCAATAGTACAGTAATTCTAGCAAAAATAAGCCTGTTTACTGGAAAAAATTGGGCCCACTCTGAAAATTTCAGGCTATGTTACGGGTTGTGTTTTTTAGAATTTAAAATAACCTCTTACAAAATTACCAAAAGAGGCGTTTTTCCCCACCCCGAATAATACGAAAACTGACATTTGTACTAAAAAATAAACCTTTAGTATGCCCTAAAACTTTCAGCAACTAAATACTTGAAGAAAAGTATAAAGGAGCTTTTTTCGTAAGAATTTATGTTTGTCAAACGTATGCGCTTAATAGTAGCAACAGCTCGAGGCGTTAATTTTGGGTGGCGATATATTGAAAACTGTAAAAAATATTTTTTCAAGCACTCATTTTCTAGGTAAATGAAAGCACATTCCACATTATTAACGAAAAACTAACGCCAGGACAGAACCCATGATACTCGTACTCTCTGAAAGTCCAAATTTTTCCAGTGAATTAGCTATTTTCATTGTACTATAAAGATATTAAAAAAGTTAAAGGCAAAGTTGTTAATATTAAAAAAAGCAATTTGTAAATTGTAACTGGCTTTTGTATACGGAAGGGATAGAATAACCCAATATGGTTTGATTGACACAGAATTCAGAACGATTTTTTTTTTTATAAAAAAAAATTAATAAGTTATATCTTGCACTACAATTTTTTGGAACCATAGTAAATTTTAGCTCGATTAGACTTGTACGAATGTACGTTCTCGATATAACTATGCCGGTTTTTTGTGCAAAAACTAAAATTTAAAAATTCAATTTTTTTTTATTTTTTTATATAATTATGTACGGGAAATACCCATTCATACGTAAATTTCCCTAACTTAAAATTAACTTATCTTAATTAAATCTAATACTAGGTTTAATATATACTAAACACTAAAACTAATAAGGTAATCCAGATCTCTGTGACCGGTATTTGACAAATAGCAAATGTAAGTTTTCCTTCAATGTATGAGGCATCTCATTGAACAGATCAATATTGTAGGGATGGTTACAAATTGTATTACAAAGTTTCAATGATCTGATCAATGGGCCATGCTCAGCAATGTTTGTGTTGCATTTCTTTATAGAAAAAGTATCCTTATTGCGTGTAAATCTACTTCTAGTTCGGAGATTGATGCGTTGTAGGATATCTGGGCAATTGATTTTGAAATTGAGAATTTTGAAGATAAAGATTATGTCAATGATATCTCTACGATGCCGATGTTTAAGAGGAAGTAGATCATATTTTTCGATTAGGTCATTGTAGGAAAGGTATTGATTTGAGTTATCTTTGTGCCTTAGAATCCGAATAAACTTTTTCTGTATACTCTCTATCGCGTCAATCCAGATGTTATACTGTGGAGACCAAAGTGTTGAGCAGTATTCCAACCCTGGTCTCACTAATGAGCAATAGAGAGTTCTGAATGTGTTCGGATTTCTGAATTCTTTGGAGTTCCGATAGATAAAACCCAGATTACGAAAGGCGTTAGATGTTATTTTAGAGATATGGGAGTTAAATCTGAGGTCTTGGTCTAATAGAACTCCAAGATCTTTGATTTGGTTGACACGGTTCAGTTTTGTACAATTGATGAAATAGTCAAATGATAAGGGATACTTTTTACGATGGAAAGATATTACAGAGCATTTGCTTACATTGAGTTTCATGCCATTTGTCTCACACCAGGACACAAGAGTATCTAGCGCACCCTGCAGCGCCGCGCAGTCCGACGCACCACTCACCCTTCTAGCAGCCTTAAAGTCATCCGCATATAGCCAGCCATGGACATCTCTCATCTCACTCATGAGGTCATTAATGAATATAATAAATAGGAGGCCAGATAGATGCCCACCTTGAGGACAGCCCGAGGGCACCTCAAAATGGACGGTTTGTTTTATTAGAGTTTAACGTCATTTATTCGCAGGAAAAAGAATACCATTTATTCGCAGGAAACTTACAAACCTTTGACCTCACCCAGCCTGGGTTGGGCGGGAATGCCAGCATCACGAAGTCTTCACCTCGATGGACGTTGCTTGACTTCGGTGATTCTACGAGAACCGGTGCATTCAATGCGCCATCGACGCTGTCTAATGGATGGTTTGGATAGCGCAAAACTTGTGTGCACTGTGTTGTGTATGTATGCTCTCATTACTCGAAAACACTAGTCGGATTGTTTCGGTTACTCATGACAGGCTAGATTAGAATATAGGCTACTTAAAGTGCCCCTTTTCAGATATTTTTCTTAAATTCAAGACACATTTGTCCCGGTCGCTCAGTGGTAAAGGCGGCACTCTGTGAATCCACAGGTTCCAGATGTCGTGGGTTCGAAACCCAGCCGGGACATGACCAGTTATCGTCCCATTTGGGATTTTTACCACATAATAATATGTCTTGGGCTTACTGCTGGAATAATGGGACTTTAATAGTCCTTATCGGGCAGTATAAATAAGGCAGTATTATTATTATTATTATTATTTGACCCTTACTTTGACACCAACTCTGAGAACAATAGGGCATTCTAAGAAGATTGGTAAGTCAGAGTGACGAGTAGCTTAATAGAAGTGGATCTACACCATTTTTTGTAACTTGACTTCGACTTTACATAAATTTCCACTGATGTATTTATGTTATGTATACCGAGCAATATTCATGCGGAAAATGAACTCAGAAAATTCTCATATTTCTCTTCACGAGGCATCCAGTTTCCATGGACCCCTATTTACAAAAAAAAAAAAAAAAAAAAAAAAACTTGGATTAAAAGTTTATCACGCCAATACTTCATCTGCAGAAAGACCCCTCCTTAATCCTTTTGTCCATATCGGATAGCAAGGTCTTGGCTCGTTTGATGTTTGATATGCAGAGAGTGAGAGAAAGAAAGCAGATTATGTGTAGAGAAAGATAGAGCAATGCAGATAGAGGGAGAGCAAGACATCGAACGTGCTATTAGAAAGAAGAGAGAGAGATAGTCAAAGAGAGAGAAATAGAAGGAAGGAGGGATATACGAAAGGATTGAATATATAATCTGTAAGGAGACGGAAGGGGGTTTAAAGTCTAAATAATTATTTTCCCCTTTAATGAACACGGGAACGGTTGCCAAAGCCACAGCACAGAGTCAATATATTATTATACGTATGCAGGAATTTATACCTAGCTAAGAAGTCCAAAGCTTCGTATGACTAGTAGATAGGTATGTCCTGTTGTGGTGGTCGGTTGGTCTAACGCAGTGGTTCTCAACCTTTTTGCCATCGCGGCACACTCCGGTTGAAGTTACTTATTTTGCGGCACAGCACCCCCCCCCCCCCCCCCCCCCTAAGAGAAAAAAAAAACATGCAGGGATTTCAATGTTGGTACTTATTTATTCATTTCTGAAATAGACGAAAATTACAATCAAGTGAGCTAGCTAGTGTGATATTTGTGCCTGATGTGTCTTACATAGTTCAGATATGCGAGGTGGAAAACTGGAAAGACAAATCCTCATATTATCTTCAAGAGTAGAAGATGGCATTTTCTGACGTCTCTTGGTTTTAATATTTGTCAAAGCAGAAAACCCGTGCTCACAAAGCCACGAAGTTGAAAATTGTAGAAGCACTCGAATTGCCTCTTTTGACAAAAGTGGGTATTCTCTTTGAATGGATACCCAAAACGAATTCAAAGACATTTCTCCAAATTTTAACTTGAGAGTTCGATCATTTTTCAAATCAATCCCTTCACCTTGGAGCTCAACTTCCGCCGTGTCCGGTATTGCGAGAAACGGATTCCGTATCCAATGATATCGGTCAACATCCAAGTCAGGAAAGTAGCTATTTAAATTTGATTCCAGTGATGAGAGATGTGCTTTCACAGTCTCCAGAACCAAAGGGTTGTGATTCTCTTCTCCTGTAAAGAGTGGGAACATTCCGGTTTGTCCTGCATCCATGTTCAGAAGCCACAATTTGACCTTGTCTTTGAAAGCTGTAAGCTTGTCTGTTGATGTGAGGATATTTTCATTTGGCCCTTGCAAATTTGTATAGACTAAATTTAAATGATGAAATATATCAGCCAAGTAAGCTAATTTTGCTCGCCAGTTGTCATCAGCCCACAAATCGGAACAGTATTCATCATCCTCTTGTATAAAAAACACCATAAGCTCTTCTTTAAGCTCATACAAACGTGCCAAAACTTTTCCTCTTGACAGCCATCTAACTTCAGAGTGATAAATAGGTAAGACATTTGTACTCAGCATCCATTGACTCACACAGTTGAGAGAAAAGTCTACTTTTCAAGGCTCTACCTCTAATTTTGTTGACCATTTTCACTGCATCGTCAAGCACAGATTCCAATTCAGTGTCCAAGGTTTTTTTCACCAATGCTTCACGGTGAATAAAACAGTGGGTAGAGATTATGTTTGGATTTTTCTCCTTTGCCAGAGTGACAAAGCCTTTGATTGAGCCTGTCATACTCGGAGCCCCGTCAGTACATATCCCAACACACTGTTTCCAAGCCAGTCCATTGGATAAGAAGAAAGAGTCCGTTGTCTGCAAAACATCTTTACCGGTAGTTGTTGTTTCCATTTCTTTGAGAAAAAGAAACTGATTACAAATGTCATCATTATCAACAAAACGTATAAAAGCGATCAGGTAGCATTTTCCGGTAGAATCAGTTGACTCATCAAGTTGGATGGCAAAGGGTATATCCTTTACTTTCTGCACTGTATTGTTCTTTATGTCTGCTGACATTTCACCTACACGCCGAGCCACTGTGTCGTTTGAGAGCGGGACTTTCTCAATTTCTGTAGCAGCTTCCTCTCCTACCATACGGCGCACCATTTCGACACATGCTGGCTTTACCAATTTTTCTCCAATGTCATGACTCTTCATTTGTTTAGCAATCATATGAGAGACGACAAAGCTAGACTCGAGAGCTTTTTCCGGAACAGTAATTTTTTTTGAGAACTTGGTTCCTGTCTTCTTGAAATCCAACAGCATTCTCTCAAAGAATTCAATACTTTTGTCTTTCAGATGACTATGCTTTGTTGTGAAATGACGATTTAATTTGCTAGGTACCATGGATTCATTACTTAATTTTTCACCACAAATCATACATTCTGGAAGTGGGTCATCATCTGTTCCTGAAGAAGTGAAACCCATCTTTAAATAACATGCATGGTATTGTCTCTTAAGAGATGCTCTTCCAGCTTTAGAACTGCTAGCTCGTTTTCCCTCATCACTTTTTCTTTCACACTCACTTACATTTGAACTGGACGTAGAAGATTCTCCTGATACCTCAACACGTGGTCTCTTGATTAGAAATCTATCCATTTTAATCCGACACTCAGAATATTTAGATCAAATTAAATTATTCATAAGACGATACCTAGTAAATAATAGGTAATAATTGAAAACAATCCCAGTGATAACTGATAAGAAAGATTTTTAGTAAAAGTAAACAAAAGAATCTCGCATGCGCTGAACTCCCCCCTTCGTCTTCCTCTTCCTCTTGTCAGCAGGGTGTTTAGTTGCTGACTATTGCGCATAGAATGCGCTAATAGTATTGAATTGACATTTCCTCTTCTTTGCATTGACCTAGGTACCTATCTATGATTTATGATCAGAACACCGAGTTCATTGCTTTGTTTATTTTTTTTTCTTTTTTAATTAGTTATATTGTCTGCTAATTTAGTCATATTATTATCTCTCTTTTTTTTTCATCAAAATCTCGCGGCACACCTAAAAGAAGCTCGCGGCACACTAGTGTGCCGCGGCACACTGGTTGAGAATCTCTGGTCTAACGCAATGACCACATAATAATAAGACTCTGAAGGTTAGGTGGTAGAAAATGCTGTGAACATTAACCTCGCCTGGTGGATACCTTCCACTAAAGAGTATTATTATTATTATAGGTCTCGAGAAGCTGCAGCAAGAACCAAAAACAACACTTTCGTGGCTACATATTATAAATTGAGGGACAGAATTAGATGCACGCAAGCTGTTTTTCACTATTGCTCAGTATAATTTATCATGTTTTCATAATAATAGTAGTGTATACAAAAGTTAATTACCTATAGAATTCACTTTATTCTTTCATATTGTCAGTTTTTTTTTTTTGCTAGCTCTGAAACACAAAATCCACAGTATAAAATAGGTCTATTTGGTACTTGAACTTTTGTTTGTGCACTATTCTGTTATACTGTTTACTCACTGTAATCTCGTTGAGTTACAATACATAGGTATCACAAGAGTCCAGGTACTTGACGTCTGACTTGGCATAAAGAGAAAGCATAAATACACGGAAGTACGAAGAGCTGCTAATCCTGATTATGATTCAAGCGCAAAAGGTTTGAAACATAGATTCATTTTTTTATGAAAAAATATAAGTCTGTATGTAGTCGTTACGTCTAGTCCATACATAGTATACTGATATGTACGTAGATTACCCTTATACGCGTAGTATACAGTTACACATATTATATCTCACTTTTTCTCCCTCCCTATCTCTTCCTTCCTTTCCCTCCCTCTCTTTCTGAGGAAAATGGAAGAGGCAAATATAAAGCGAAACCTATAGAAAATAAGAGATCGGTCAAAAGAGAAGGAGGGAGGAAAAAAACAACATACAGGAGGAGGAGGAGGAGGAGAAGGAGAGAGAAAAACCTAAAAAGAAGATGGAGAGAAAGGGAGGGAGAGGGAAAGAGAGGGAGCGAATGTAGGAAAAACAACAAAGTTCCAAGAAAATAATGATGCTGACGTCGAGTACGCTCTCGTCCCGAGTCCTGAGCTTCTGAGAGACGAGGAATTCACTAAAATGACGTTTACACTGCGAGAGAGAGAGAGAGAGAGAGAGAGAGAGAGAGAGAGAGAGAGAGAGAGAGAGAGAGAGAGGAGAGAGCGAGAGAGAGAGAGAGAGAGAGAGAGCGAGAGAGAGAGAGAGAGAAAGAGAGAGAGAGAGAGAAGATGGGCGGGTTCATAAACAAGAGCAGAGAAAATCAGAGTAAATATCTTCTTATTGCGAGCGATGATACGAGACGAAAAGCCCCTGCAAAACCTCAACAAGAGGACTCTGAAGAGCTTTCCAGGCGGGAACGTGACCACACGTCTACCCAGGCTATGGATTGGTTTACCTGGACAACTCTTATGTCATAAATTCATATAGGCTGTTTTATGTCTTACTTACCTTTACATATTTAGCACGTTATCTTTTTACTGTGGTAAATATCAATAGTCTTAAATTTAATTTGACATAATTTTTATTCGAATTGTTTTTTTCTTCCCATGGTTGGGCTGGGCAGCCTATACATGTATATATCCGACAGGGTGAATCTTAAATACTCGTAATTGTTTTAGTCATACCAACTGGATAAACAACAATCTCTTACCTCGAAGCAAAGCCTGTAATCTTATTCTAAAACTAACCTATTTTGTAGATACATAGGTAGCGACCAATTTCAACATGTTCCAGAGGAAAACCGACGACCATAGATAGATAGATACACGGTCTATAAATAATTTAATTATTATTGGAGACAAAGTCCTTGATGAGTAAGGTGCCAGAAAGTTCACAGGAAATCTGAGTCGTTAAGTAATGAACCTCAAAATTTCAAGCTGTGCAGAGAAAATTGTTACACAAAGTATAAATTTAAATTGTGTTTCGTGAAATTCAAGCACAGAGACTTCAAAGTGATCTTGTATAGCTAGATGCTTGAAGCTCCCCATCTCTTTTCATGACAGGAGCTTGTCTAGTTTTAGTTTTCGCACTTGAGAGTAATCTGCTTATTCAGCCTTTGAGCTGAGCTGAAGTTTCTACTGAAATCCTTCTCTGCTTCTTCCTCAACCGAGTTTGAATGACCTATAGACCCTGAACTGACGGAGCCCTGGGACCAACTCAATAGTAAAATAAGGAATTATCTGTGATAACACACTCTATCTGGCTTTTCTAATTATTTGCTTTTTTTTTTAGAAGATTGGCAGTGGGCTAAAAATAATTATTTTCTTAGATTGCGAATTGAACTATCGACCTCTAAATTACAAGTCCACCGCCTAATCGATCAAGCTACTGAGGTCGGTATTAACAAAATACCGTAAATTATAAATAATGTAAAATTAATAATGAAATGTACCTAAATCATTATAATAATCTGTCATGATACTCGTACATTAAATTGAAAAGAAATACTCGTCGGTATATTTTGTAGTCCTACAACTGAATTGGTCCAAAATAATTAAACCAAATACACATAGTAAGCAGGCGCGGTCGGTGAGAAAATGATTCGGGGGTGCTGCCACATGAACCAAACTAAAATGGGATTTATAGAGACTCTCTTTCAGTATCTAAAGGGTTTGAGTTTGATTACCATGCAAATCATAATAATTATGCAATAAATAATCTAGAAATGTGTGATAATTTCCATTGTGTACGAGCTAGGACTTGAGAAAATCCTCTTTTTTTGTTTTGTGTCTGGGGGTGCTGCAGTTTCGCAGCTCCTTAGCACCGGCCGCGCCTGATAGTAAGCAACAAAAAGGAAAGCACTTCTCTTACCTCCCTGTGGGAAGAACTGCGAGTAGATTCCCTTGAAGGTGTCCTCGCGCACCATGCCCGAGGGACAGTTGGCCTTGAAGTTCCTGTAGATGCGCTTGATCTCCGCCTCCGTGAATCTGGTGGCCTTGGAAAGCGCCTGGATGCTGTCGGGCATACTGGCGGGGTTTCGCCCAACTCCTCAACTCCGAGTCTGGAAACCAAAGTAGGTAATAACTAACAGGTGAACCAAAAAAACATTTACATCTTTTATGGTAGATTACTGACGTATTCCTATAGGGGCGATACCTGGCGGGGTTTCGCCCAACTAATCAAACTCCGAGTCTAGAAACCCAAAGGTAGGTAATACGTGTATTAACTATACAGGGTGAACAAAAAAAAAAAAAAAACATTTACATCTTTTAATGGTAGATTACTGACAATATTTCCTATAGGGGCGATACCTGGCGGGGGTTTCGCCCAACTCCTCAAATCCGAGTCTGGAAACCCAAGTAGGTAATACTATCAGGTGAACCAAAAACTTACATCTTTTAATGTAGATTACTGACGATATTTCCTATAGGCGATACTGGCGGGTTTCGCCCAACTCCTCGAACTCGAGTCTAGAAACCAAAAGGTAGGCAATACGTGTATTAACTATACAGGGTGAATAAAAAACATTTACACCGTTAATGGTAGTTTACTGACGATATTCCTATAGGGGCGATACTGGCGGGGTTCGCCCAACAATCAACTCCGATCTAGAAACCAGGTAGAAATACGGTATTAACTATCAGGTGAACCAAAAAAAACATTTACATCTTAATGGTAGATTACTGACGATATTTCTATAGGGCGATACCTGGCGGGGGTTTCGCCCAACTCCTCAAACTCCGAGTCTGGAAACCCAAGGTAGGCAATACGTGTATTAATATACAGGGTGAATCAAAAAAACATTTACATCTTTTAATGGTAGATTACTGACGATATTTCCTATAGGGGCGATACCTGGCGGGGGTTTTGCCCAACTCCTCAAACTCCGAGTCTAGAAACCCAAGGGTGGTAATACGTGTATTAACTATACGGGGTGAACCAAAAAACATATAGGGCGGAATTAATAGACGTTTTTGTAATACCTCTGTGGCGCTAAGTCACGGATTGCGTACTGTGTAAGATAGGGAAAACCGACACTTACCAACGCCTTAAGTTTTTGATGTTGTCTATTAATTCCGCCCTTACATCTTTTAATGGTAGATTACTGACGATATTTCCAGTCTGGATCTGCAATTTTTTCGGCTACGACTTCGTTTCGTAAAAAGTCCGACTTTGACCCAGTTTTCACATGATATCACAGGGGAAAAACCTTTCCTACATATGCCCAAAAATTTGATACTCTTTTGCGAAATAAAGGTATTTGTATTTTGATTTTATTCAAGATGGATTTTTACAACGTTATATGTATAGAAGACAATGAAAAAAAACAGTAGTCACTCAAAATACCTAGAGAACGGATTCGAATTTTGAAAAATGCTAATGCAGGTGTACCATGGGAAAATCAGTTTCTATTCAAGATGCGTCGGAGTCGTCGAGGCGTCACGGCGTCTAAGAACGACGCGTCGTTTAGTAGTTATTAGTGAACAACCCTTATAAACTTTTTACAATGGCTGTTTCATGCTGCTGAAACTGTTTTATTGGTACGAAATATTAAATAAAAATAAACGCTATAATAATAATAATAATGCTTTTTCTTTGTGTTATTATGTCACAATTTTAGTGGGTTAGCGCAGAATCATAGGACTTTACCACTTTAATTTACAACATCTTGTATTATTTTTTTGCTAAGAATCTGCCACTGGTCGCTCTTCACATTAAAGCAGCTACTCATTTTTCTCACGAGGTATGAGTGGACCCCGAACATCAAGTACAGAGAGAAAAAATCCTCCTCGCTGGGAATCGAACCCAGGTCACCATGTGTGCAATGCCTAGCGCGCTAACTCGCTCTGCCACAGTGACTACTTAATAAACGCTATGAAACACATCTTTCAAAAATAATATCCTCAGTAGTGGGCAAATTTCGCGGTTTTTTGGCGTTGGTAGGAAATGTTTTTCCCTTTGATATCATGTGAACTATTTGATATAGAAATGACAAACTTGAATTAGGTTATTTCATTTCTTCTATCGAGGAGATGGAATAGTAGTGATATTTTTTTTTTTAAATAAATACTATAGGTCGATATTATGTTTATTTTTGTAGGTAATGTTTCTTCCCCCATTTTTCTTATTTTTCGTCCATCTGCTTTTTATTTTCCTTTGAAATACAAATTCAAACCTACCTACTTAGGAATATTTTTATTTGGCCTTTTATATTTTTTTTTCAAGAAAAAAGAAAGCTAGGCAGGGTTGGAATCAACCCAACAACAGTCAACAGTATATTATTTGTATCTTTAAAATAAGACGCGTTTTCTATTTCAAGGGAGTACGTTTAACTGACTTTCACCTTTTACAATAATGGTTAGAATTTACGAACAGACTTTTCATTCTTCTCAATGGACTGTAAGTTGTGTTTTGTCTACTAAATTAAACACTCCCTTATATTTTTATTTAAAAAAAACTTGTTCAGAGAAAATTTAAGTTTGTATGTAAAGTCATAACTTATGCTGTTTAGCCAGAACCCCCAAACATCTACTAATGGTGGTCGAAAGGCCACCACTGGCAGCACCGATTTTAACGAATTTTTTTGTGTCGCATCCTTTTCCAACATGAGATGTACCTACATGTCAAACTTCAAGCCTCTGAAAGGTTATACCGACCTTCAGATATTTGAGTTTACAGATAGACGGCCAGATAGACACATGGACCAACGGCTGATTATTATTACTATTTTTTAATTTAGGCTCTAGGGACCCTAAAACGTATTTTGGCACTGAAAACTGTATATTGAATATTAATACATTGGTGACAACAGAACTTTTATTTACAAAGAAGTCTCTTTTATCCGTAAATCAAGATCATGATTGGAGTGAATATTTGAAATAGACTTGAAAAGTTCTATTGTCCAGAGGCTGCTATTTCTTGAAAAATGATATGAAAGATAAGAAACCAAACTCACCAAGCGCAAATCGAACGCCGGTCCACGCCGATTTGACATAGCCGAAGACGCGTCGGTAGAAGCTGGACTTGGCGTGGTGATGGTGGTGGTGGCGGGGGTGTCTGGTCCGGTGGCGATGGGACGGCTGGCTTACCATGCCATACATCTCCGGCAGCTCCTCTGCCTCATGCTCCCCGGGGAAGGGGGCGTCTGCAGCGTCAAAGTCGTCGAAATCTATGGTTGGTATGCAGAGACGGTCGTCATTCCCTTTAGGGTTGGAGAGGGGGGGAGAAAACTAAAGTCCTAAGGACACTGCGATAAGAGGAAGATGATCAAGGATAGTTTCTTTCGTTTTTTTCCCACCCAAGTGGGGTCAACATTCACCTACATTAAATGCTCAAACTGTATGAAACCCTCAACTTTATTAACACCTCTGCATACCAGCCAATTTTTACAGCATAACGCGTGTTCTAGTTCGGTTAGCTAAGACATTGGACCGGTGGCGCTGGGGACATGGGTGGGATTGGGGATGAGACTCGAGGTAATGTTCAGTGGTAATGTAGACCATGTGCTATTTGGCAAATTTATAGAGTCTTTATTGTATTGGAAATATGATAAAAAAAACTAAGAACAAGTTTATCACAATATAGTTATGTTATATGTATATTATGTTGTATTAAATTTTTTGTTGTTTAATATTAATTTGTTATTGATAACTTATATTCTTATTGTGTCACTATAAGAATAAGAATAATTATATATATTTTTTTTTAATTTCTTTTTGCAAATTCAAACATTCAAAGAGTACCTATTTAGGCAAAATGATACTTCTGAATGTAATATACAGTTATCTTCAAACAGATATCCATAGTAGGTACCTATTGTATATGGTGGGGATGGAGTTGTAAGCACAACACTCATCGAACGCATTGTTGATATTCAAATTCCAAATTTTGAATCAGCGCCTGACCACAAAAATGAAAATTCTCTTTTCAAGTTATTGACATCGTCAAACAACTTACACGGATAGTATACAGTAAATAATATTTCTACATAATTATTATATTCTTTTCATAATATTATGTATGTACCTATTTTCATTTACATTTGTATTTCTTTAAAGTCTTTGGTGACTTTGGTTACTCTCTGATAATTCAAGGAAAGTATTGAAAATTACGATTTATTAGCACTATTACTGTGCTATTTACTTAATTTTTAAAGTATTAAATTATACATAATTATATAACAAGGAGCTCATTTTTTTGTTGCTGTCATTAAAGCTTTGTTCGTGTCAAATTTGACGCGAGTTGCTGTTAGGTCATTAGGAAACTATTGAGTAATTAATCAACTCGTGTGGTTATAAAAGGTAGGTAATAAATAAGTTTGGTAGGTTATAACGACTTTGCGGTGGATTAATCATGGATACAGCCATTAAAAACGTTTTTCATAGGTTAGCACGTGATTATTGAATATTGTGTGATTTGGAAAGTACCGTAAGACGGGGTTACTTTGCTCCACTTTTAAGATATTTCTTACAAAATGTTGCATAACTTTTTTATTATTCCAAATAAACAATTAATTAATAATTCATTTTGTAGGCAAGGACATTGTTTTTCAATAAAAATTAGAAACTTTCGTTTTCCATTTGCTAACTATGAAAAAAACTCAACTAATCTTTGGAGCAATTTTACCCCATAGGTGGGGTTACATTGCACCACCTGTGATACGCTGTAGGAAATCCCTATTTTAGACGTAGTGGAGCAAAATAAAACTGCTCAGTTTTTATAGCATGTGAGAGAGAATTTAAAACTAAGAAAACAGAAAAAAAAATGGTGAAAAAATATTGATTTTTCATGTAGGTACCATTTATTAAAAAAAGAGTTAAAATTCATATAAATGCCTAGAAATTATCCAGCCATAATTTAAGGGAAAAAACTATGATCAACTTTGAGAACTGATAACAGCAGCAACAACTTGTTGAATGAGTGTTTTGATCATTAGGCACGACTGTCAAATCATAACAATTATTTTGGGAGGATTTATTTTTAGATACAGTGCATTCTGTTTCCACGAGAGGGCTGCACATGATGGACATAGAGTGGAGCAATTTTACCCCTTAAGGCGCAAACTAAACCCGTCTTACGGTAGTCACAGAGAGAGTGTGGGTCCCGTGGAATGGAATATCTGAAACAGAGAGATGGAGGAAATGAGATTATTATTCCATTGTTTCTGTAATCCCCTCTTTGAATTTTGATGCTCCACAAGATGGGTTTTCATTTGCTTGTCTCTTTGAGCCCTTTTGAACCACTAATTTACTAGAAGAAATCTGATTTCTTAGGTACCAAAATTCGTAGAGGTCTACGAAATTGTGAAAGCACATAATATATTCATTTTCAATTAGTAAAATTTCTTGTTTCCATTTCTTTTAAAATTTGGATAAAAATTAACATTAATTTTCTTTGAAAACAGAAAAGCTTTTTTCTCTATGTTGAAGAATTTGAGATAAAAATTAACTCAAAGGTGCAAATTGCGTAAGATTTTATAAAATAAATTTCCAAGTATAGGTACAACATACAGATTAAGTACTATGTAGATCTATACATATTTATTTTGGCTCCCTTTTATAAATAGTAAGCGTTAAAACATAAAACATATAAAAATACAACATTAGCACACTTGATTAAAACTATCAAATAAATTACTTGTGAGCAAGCGTGCCTCAAAAGTAACTTAACGAACAAAAAAATCGATAAACGTTGGAGATGTAGTTCTCAAAAAAACTATCTATGAAACACAATCATATTCTTGAGTCAAAACTACCTATGATCATGATTTTTGCATTGTAATTGAAAGTCGTGTTATATTATTTCTGCTGTTATATTCTTGACAATTAATCTCACGGGTAATCTGTACAAGGAGTAGAGGTTAAAACTATAATAATAACAATCATGAAATAACTCTGTTTCATACTTTCATGCAGCATGCAACCCTAATATTATAGTAAGGTTTTACTGGTGATGGTTCACCAGTAAAACCAGATAATTCCTACTCCACAAAAATCCTCCTTGTCACAGACCTACGAGCTATTCTCGAGGAAAAAAACTTCTGCTCAAACTTTCTAGCCATAAAATGTTTTATGAGTGTATTATAAATTCAAGCCCATGGCGTTATGAACTCATTCTGCAAGTCTTATACATATTCTATGTATGTAGGTTGTAGGTATTTCGCATTGGTAGAAAGGAGGTCATCTGAAGTTGGGAATTTTAAAATTTTAATTAGATCCGTGGTAGAAACCATGAAGTTTCAAACTTTTTTCTTTATGTTGAAGGTTTTGAGATAAAAATTCATTTAAAGGTAGTAAAGATTTTATTAAATAAATTTCCAAGTACATAGGTATTGCCTTTAGCAAATGTTCAAGATCTGCACCATCAGTTTTCTAACTTGTTTAAAGGAAGATTTGCTCCGAGTATATGCATCGGAGGTCGAGTAGTGTAAAGACTCTGCAGCAATTGTTGTTGCAAAAGCAGAGTAACAAAGTGAGTCTCTACCTTTAACTCGAGCGGGAAATTTTCAAGGGATGTTCTAGACATGTGAACTGTGACGGGAGCTCTGATCAGTTTGATCAACTAGTGTAGGAGGAAGGCGGTTAAAAGTCTTTTGCAAAAGTGTGCAAAAATTGACAATGTTACCTCTGTAAATACATAGGCAGTAGGCAGCATAAAGTACCTACTGCAAATTGTATAGGGTGAGCCATTTATATTCAACCCATTAGTTTTTTGTGAAGATACCTTGCAAACTAGTTCTGTCACTGGTAGAAAATGATGTCGCGCAGGTGGTCTCCACGAGAGTGGATGGTGCAGTGCGCTCATTTTTCAAACACATCTTTCCTCAGTGTATCAATGTTGAATAGCCTCTATTGCCTCTATTTCTTGTATATTGTTGAATTTAAAAGATTTAGATTTTATTTATTAATTAACAATATTGGATTTTTACAAAGGTTCTTTTCCTAAGTTAATGATAAAAGAATCTAAGAAAAGATCTTACTCTAAAAAACTTTAGAGTAAGATGTTGGTTCAGCACACAGAGTGGTCAGATACCCTGAGGAAAGTTATGGTAAATTCAATGCACTGAGCAGTCCCCTCCCTACCTGTGTGACGTCATGTTCCACCATTCATATAGAATGTATAGATCACCAATCTGTGATACACATCACAGACGATATTTTCTTTTCTTTTTTTTTCAAATCCAAAGTATATTTCAAATACAAGAAAAATATCATTCAAAATACACTAAAGGGTATTATTATTATGTTTTTCAAATGCATGTCTATCCCTCTCGGATCCTATTGAAATTTAGTTATTGGTAATCTCCAAGCTCTTGGCATGGTGTTTCACAAACAGCAAATCTTTCTTCTGCTCAGTATAATATTTAAATCTCTTATGAACGTATAGGTGTCAATATAAAGTAGAGGAGACACCCTGTACTCACGGCACAGCTTTTCATTTTCCGACCACATTTTATCATCAATGTCCCTGTCATTATGATTAATTGACAAATTTCAGAAGAGGTATGTATGGTATATGAATTAAATTAATTAACTAAGCCGTGGTGAACACACCTGACCAGTGGCGGCCTTAGCTTTTTATCTACTCTATGCTTCTGAATGGCACCATCTCGTATAAAGTACCTATTCAAGAATATTTTTAGAATTTTACTGAAGAATTCAAAGGAACTGAATTTTTGTGCAAAATACAACAAATAAGATAAATAAAAAGGGTTGAGTGGAAGAGATTGACATAGGCAATAACCCCGCCCTTTAGTTAGAACATAAAATTATATTGTATGTGTATATTATTATTTTATTCCTTTTTATTGTTTACATTATTTCCATTTTTTCTTTTCTTTGTAATTTTTCTTTGTGCTGTTCACATGTCTGTTTTCTAATAAAGACTATATTCATTATTATGATAATAATAAATGGTCTCAGCTATCCCATGTAGAAATATTAATTTTTAGTGTAGTAAGACTTATTATTTAAATCAAAATAAATTACCAATAGGTACCTCATATATTTTATTTAAAAACCAATTATATTTCTTGTGATGTTTTAGGATTTTTTTTTATTTTTTTTTTATCAGAATTGTGTAAGGGTGAAAGGACAAGTAAATAAAAAAGAAATTACAGAACTAATTCCCGTCGTGCCGCGGGTCTGAATTTGGATTTTTAGGAAACCATAATAATAATAACTATCTCTTTTTATAGGGGAATAAATTGTTTATGAGCCACACTATTTTATCATCATAAAAATCTATGCGCTCACTCATTAATGTATTAAACCTTTCGCGTAAGTTTATGATGCTGAAAGTCTAAAAAAATGTATCATGTGTAGATTAGAGGCAAAATTAAAGGGGTTCTCATCGAGATGATTAGGTCTAATCTAATAGATAGGATAGTAGAAGTAATTATTATGTAATAGTAGAAATTATAATGAAACTAAAAGTTATCGTCGATGTTGAATAATTTTCTAATAATAATAAATAATAATTTTATTTCTGTTGATGTAAGATGTTGTTCCTGTTGTCATGGAGACCAAGAAGCTGTTGATGTACAAGAACTCACGGGACATGATGTGGGACCATGTGAACGAGGAAATTGCGACACACATAAATCTCATCACGTCACGTGAGTTTGCACGAGACGAGCAGGGGTGCAGCAGCAGTGCAAGTGAGGTTACATCTCCAGGTCAGTTGGAACTGCGGCAACACCGATTTCTACATAGAGGAAGTAATAATCATAATGAATAAATAAATAAATAATAAAAAAATAAAAAAAATCATAATAATATCGCCGTGTTTATACTGCCCGATTGTAGAACTATTAATTCCCATTATTCCAGCAGTGAGCCCGAGACATCTTATTATGTGGTAAAAATCCCAAATGGGAGGATAACTTCTCATGTCATTCATAGCTGAGTTTCGAAGTATGAAATTCGAACCTGTGACCTCTGAAGCCCCTGGATTCACAGAGTGCCTCCTTTACCACTGAGCTACCGGGACAGACTAAGCAATTGAGAACTTTACGGTTAACGTCGCTTTCAACTACATGGTCATATCATGACAGGGGATTCACCAACCATTCGCTGGGCCAAGAAACCAGCTTCTCAAATTAGCCATACCAACCTTGAGTGCTACCAAGAATAGCCAGCAGGACGTGGATTGCCATTATGACCATGGATAGATTCGAAACCAGAACGGTCACCAATCCATGTCCTCAACACGATGGACGTTGTTTAACTGGTATGTTGAACATGCTCCGCTGACAAAGAGCTGGTTAATAATGGATTAGACTATCCCTTGTACCAATATAATATGTAGGTACAACATCTTCTGAATACATACAAACAATTCTTTTTTTTAGTAACATTTACAAGTAAAAAATTTCCTTCGCCTGGACAGCATCTTATAGTGAAACAAGGATGCTGGCCGCATTTACCCTCTGTATGTCCAGTGTCCAGGGAAAAAACTTGTCTTATAAAGTTTGGTGTGCGGGTGTCACCTGTTTTCATCATGGCTTTCTTCCCCACTTCTTGCATGAACATTTTCATTTCCTTGCGCCAGGCTCCTCCTGTTTCTGTGCTGAGCACAACAAAGTAATACCCATTTGATTTTACTGTCATGTATTTTTTAATAGCTTACCAGTCAGAAAAACACTAATCCAGCTTCTTCAACACTTCAACCGACCTCAGTAGCTTGATCGATAAGGCAGCGGATTTGTAACCAGGAGGTCGGTGATTCAAGTCCCGGTTTCAGCGTAGATTTAGTAGAGCGAGTTTGAGTAGTTGTGATATCACGAAAGTGGATTAACACGAATATGATAACTATAATAACACTTTAATACACTTACATTTATGAACACAATAACTCACATTTCATCCCTCCACAGTACAAGTGTCTAGAATAGATGAACTATCATTTCAGAACCCGAACCCCTTCTGCTTTACAAACAATAATTGCTCTCATTGTTCTGTAAACACGTCCCGCTACTGTGGTTATAAAGATTAATAGAACAATGAAAGAGAAATTTGGCAAGCACTAGGAGAAGCAAAGTGACTAAACTCCAACTTTTCCATAATAGTAATTTTAACTCCCATTGAATTTCATTTATATAATGTTTTTTTTTCTTTCTTTCTTAATTAAAAATAGGTACATTATGCATTGTAATGCAAAATCGTCGTTTTTTACTCAATTACAATGCCTTTGAAAGATGGTTTTTAATGAAATAATAAAAGAAACTTTACACCATTTCAATGTTACTAAAATGGTGTGGACAATTGGACATCAAGCAAGTATCTCTTACACTAATTATTATTTAAAAAAAGCATGCTAAAAGTAAATAAAAAAGAGGAAGACAAAAGAAGAAGAAATATGAGAGAGATTCTTGAGATTAAATTACATGAAGCAAAAAACTTAAAAGTTAAATGTTAAAGGTCGCGCCAAAGCTCTTTGATTTCAATCAATTTAAAATGGGTCCATTTGCAACAAAGACATCTCCTTTATTTTACAAAATTCTATTAGCATCTGCGCTAGTTAGCAATTAACACTAACTGATGATGAAACATCGAATGCGGGACAGTTCGAACTGTTTAGAAATGAGCAAAGAAACAAATTAAAGCATTCTACAGACTGCTTCCAATGAATATAGTACACCCAGTAAAAATCAACTTACTATCACTAATAATAATTCATTCATTCAATTTGTACGGACCCTATGATCAGCATACCCAGTAATTATTCAGCAGCAGCAAAGCAAATCCATGCTGCCCATCCCCGCAGTGCTGTCGTACAACAATCAGCCAGGACACAGTGGAATTATTACACTGGTGATGATTTTTCTATTATTATTTTTTATCCATGCAAGAGGCATGTGTCTCGATAGGTTTTATTTTAGATAAACAGGGTGTTCCCAAAACCAAGGCCTGGTATTTTACTCTGCAAATGAATGAGGTAAACAACAAAGATACAGTGGAAATTTAAAGTAAAAAAAAAAAAAATGGTCTGAACATCACACGACTTTCTACTACCCAAAATTTGAGCAGGTTTTTTTTTATATAAATTTTCCATATACGAACGGACCATTTGATAAAAATCACTCTTTTGGAATCAGGAGAGTCTATTTCGGCCAGAAATTTTACCAGCTCACTTTCGAAATGATCATCTGTCACAGATGATCCGAATTTACGTGTTAAAAAATGTACAATGCTCAAATGTTTTATATCTGCTCTTATTCTGTAATTTATTCTTGTATACTTAAATTGTAATTATTGTATACCTAAACTGTACTTTGAAAAAATAAATAAAGCTGTAGCTCTTGCTACGATACATTATTTTGTGAATAATAAATAAAAATCGAAGTACCTACCTATTGATCTGTAAGAAAGAACATTTTGTACATAACTTTTATTAAAAAAAAAAGGAAAATGAAATTCAATGCCTCATTGCAACCTGTTGGGCTCTCATGATAAACCATTAAGCATAGTAGACAATTAGACATATCCTATATGTTTGTATGTGCTACGGAACGACCCTGTAGTTTTTTAAATAAAAAAGAAAATGAAATCGATGACGTCATAGAAGTGGTATGAGTGCGTCAGAATTAAATTTAAATAGAAAATCTATCTGAGCAGTTTTTATTTTCAAACGGAACGTGTCGCGGGGTAAATGGATAGATATTTGATATTCCTGGTCCCTATGTAATTATAGCCGGGGGCTTTGTAATTATTTCTATTTTTGTGATCGAGTAATGTAACGCACACTGACCAAACATTACAAAACAACACACCACGCCTGTGGGAACGAAAACCAGAATCAATCGAAATAAAGGATTAAAAGTTTGCCCCATAGGAATATCATTAAATTATTTAAATATAATAGTCAATACTGTATTTAATAAAATGTACTACTAATATACATACATATTATAGGGTGAACCTACACAGTATCGGTGATCGACTGGGCACTGTCTTAAAGTCGATCATTTGTGGAATTCTTTTTTAATTGCCTTAAATTCGTTGAAAATTTGACCTACCCAGATTATCACATTTCTAGGTGAATGATAGTCTCAGGACACAAAATTTTTGTTTTCTGTGCTTCCATCCTTCTCTAAACACGATATCTCGAGAGCGGTAAGAGGTTGATATTTGGTATGGTAGTTGATTTTTGGTTGAAATAAGACGCACTTTGCGGTCGCTTTGGAAGTCCAAGTGACTACTTTAAAAAAAACCTGTTAGTATTCAACTAATAATTTAAATTGTTTATGCATTTGAATTCTGGAACAAATTATTGCACCAACAACAAAAGAGAATGAAAAAACCTGGATCTACAGAGTGCAAGTTGAATAGATCTTTAGTTCTCTTGCAGACTGCAACAGGTAGATAAAATTAAAAAAAAATAATTTTAATTCGAAACATAATTACTTTTGGTTAAATTGTTAAATCAACGATTTCTTGCATATTTTTAATACATAATTATATTTTAGTTTTATGATAGAATTTACTAAAAAAACGTTTACAGTCCTTAATAGCTACTAAATTTGTCATTAACCATACTAGGTTCTTACTACTACTACTTGTTAGATATTAGATCACTTGAAATCCATATTACCCCATTTTTCAAAACTCCACACCTTCAACCTATTCTACATTTCTACAATTCTCAGAAAAACTCCGAGATAAACGATAAAATTTATGTTACTGTCCTTCTTTAGTTCTGTGTTTAGTATAGACAATTGTTTATTGCAGTTAGGTGAACAGAGATCACAGTTTTCACATAATTTCTTGTTAAGTTCACACGGTTAATATGGTTAGTTATGCCTGGCAGATAAATTTGTGTGCGTGCATTATTTACGTCCGTTCTAGAGATTCTTTTCATCTATATGGAACGGAGAGCCAGGGCGTTGTTGTGCTAACTTAACAATTTCTTAATAAATATTCTAATGTGTATTGCTGTATGTATTGCTATCTATGTATTGCTATAACCTTCAATTAAAAATCTCCACCTCTACACAGACTATACTGTTTACGTAGTCTCCATGGTCTTGTGCAATGGATTCAAATCAGTGGCGATGTTCTTCAAGTTTGATACATTTTTATTAACTATCTAACTCTACATTATGTGCTTATTTGTTTCTGCGACATATGTACAAAATTGTAAATTTATTCTACCATAGGTAATTATTATTCAAAAGTTTGATGAAATATCTTTTTATAAATGTTGATAAGTATTAATATAATAAAGAATTGAGTTTTAATGTATATACCATTGTACCTACAAACCTGCATACAAGGTCATTTAAAAAAGGACCATAAAAATACTTTAACACGTACGTGTGGGGATCATTTTCTACAGGGTTTTGTTTTTTTATAACTACCAGGGGCTGTCAATAACTCAAAATATTTCACACCAATTCCTAAAAGTTTTAAGCAAATATACTTAAAAGAAACCCACGGGGCCTAATTCAAATCTGGAGCGAGTTTTCCATGTTGTTTATAATTTTTTTAATGGATTTAAACCGCGGACCTTCCGCATGGCAAGCGAGTACTTTAAATTTGGATGTCTTTTTTCCGGATTTATTTTTATTAATGTTGTAAAAAGTTCAGCAATTTTATGATAATGTTCTTTCTTAAAATTAGTTAGGTTAAATTTATCATAGACAATATCGTATGTACTTGTATTATTGTCACTCAACCGACTCAACAGAGATTCTTTTTTGATTTGTGAATTCTGCACTGGTTCAAACATGTTTTGCTAGTGGTTTCTTTGGACAAACTCACATGAGAAGTTGTGTCCAGTGCTTCAGTGTTTGTTTGGCTGGTGAGTTTCCATCATGCTGGAGTATAACCGGTTGAATACTATCGAACTATGTTAATGCTACGCGGTGTGCTGTTCTTTTCTTTAATATTATGTATAAACTTTCATGCGAGTGACTCTGCCAGTGCTTTTGTTCTCTCCCGTAGTGACGAAAAGTCTTTTAGTTCTTTCTCACGCCGCCAAGAAATGTGTTATTTGGAAGGTAAAGTCTTGTTCAACAATTTTTGCTATCAATTAAACACGCAAGGTCCTTGTGGTGAGCAAGAAAGCTCGTCCTGGACAGTGAAGCTGCTTCCAGACTCAACCCCATCTTCCAGCCCATTTGCTTGGAGCAAGCCTGCCAGAGCAATGACATCTACTGGCCGCAGGATAACTACTGCTACACGCCAGAGTCCGCCCAACACCTGTGCCAGACCAAAGGCACCTCCCCCAAACAGACATGTTTGGGGAAGGCTACTGTGACTGCACGAGAAGCCCACCGCATGCAAGGATGCCCAATGCGAAAGTGAATGCACCTTGCTACCAGCTCTACACCAGGGCTCAATGTAAGCAAAACCAAATGCTTGTTGATAATGGTCGGAAGACTGTGTGCATATTCAACCGTTGTAGTTTTAGAGGTCCAAACTTTATTCCTTGGGATGATGATGGCTGCTATAAGCTACAAACAAGAGGTCCCTGTAGTGATAACGAAGAGTTTACGATATTAGACCAGACCAGACAGCCAGGCTGTAAGGAAGCCGGGGTCTCGAACCCTCTGTTCGTGGTGGACATCCCTCTCAACTGCAAGCCTGACCACGGGGGTGGGTGTGCCGAGGAGTTCTCAGTGGAGAAAGGGGAAGAGTTCAGGTTTCAACTGCTGAGGTCGGCAGAGCGAGCCAGGAAGAGGAAAAGGAAAAACAGTTGAACTTCCTGTTTCTTTTTCTTTTGTTTCAAACAAAGCCAGTGATGTGTGTAAAATGGATTTACAAATTAAGAGTTCACAATTCGCCTGGGACAGAGATGTTTTCTTTTGTTGAAGAAATATCTAGTGATAGGTACTGGGTGGTTACAAAACTCTTGTACCAGTAAATGTTGATCGGCAACATGATGTACACTATGCCCAGTCGAACGTGATTAATTAACAGAAAAAAGGACTACCTACCTACCTCTACTACTACTACTATGTTTGTTGTTTGTCCGGAGTGTTACAAACGGTAGAGATAGCGAAAAATGTCTCAGATGACCCCAAACCATATCCTTGTCCAAATATAAAAGTTCAAAAGGCATTCTTCACAGTAGGCATGCCTTAGTAATTGAAATTATCCGTGCAAGCACGGCAACGCTAGTATTATTAATATTAGAATACAGGATAAGCCAATGTCATTATAAGAGTTCTATATGTATAGTCAGTCTCTATTATACACATAAGCAGGTGACGTAGGGAGCTGAGATTTTCTCTATTATAAAGAATTTTCGATTATATTCGTTTTATTATTTATATAGGTATCCAGGTTCGACTGGAATAAATAAAATTGATATTGGGTTGAATATAAGAGATGTAAATCAGATAACCAACATATAAAAATAAAATAATTTAAATACCAGCTTATATCGTTAATGATATTGTGATGTGTGCCAGTAATTTTCTGAAGGACATCGGTTTCTTTAATTCGTGCTTATTTGTTCCTAGTCTACGTAATCCATGATAATTTTCTGTGCATGGCATGACGTCTGTACAAGTATATTTTAATGAAATATCGTGAAATAAGAATTGATGCTCTTTCCAACTTATCTGGCATCTGCTTCTCTGAGGTAATGTACCTTCTTGAGACTAATAACAATTTTATTGCGAATCTCATTAAGATAATTGTATTGTTTTGTTTTTCTCTTGCTATCGATTACTTGTTCATTAAATCTACCATTATTTTGTTAATATTACTGTACAAATTTAAATTAATACATATGACCACGTTTATTTATTTTACTAATTGCGTCGTGTATCATTTTTTTTATTTACATTTGCCAATTAGTCTTGAATCGTCATATATGTTTTGAAAAATGACACAAAATTACCTACATTCAATATTATTTTATTTATATCCATACGTATAATACGTATTACATAATATATTATGTATATGTAATTTACACATGTAAATACAAACGAAAAAATACTTGGTCTCGAATTGAAAGTTATGACCAATTGTGAGTAGGTCTGTAAACTGAAAAATTGGATCATATTAAGGAATAGGTAATCTCAAGTCCATGACAAATGAGCCTAAACTTTTCTCTGAAGAGATAATATACTCTTGCTACTTTTTCTTTACGAGAAAAACAAGGAATGTTTCACAACACCTAGTTTTATTACCTACCTAAGATAATACATTTCCAGTTCATTAACAGTGAGAGCAAAAAAGTTGGAATTCTGTTTGGAAATGTTGCAGTTCTTCCTCCAGGTACTATAAAGAATAATACCATGTTGTATCAAGTCAAGTATCAACAAATCAAATTTCAAAGTGATTAGCGAGGTTCCGGATTACGTCAACTTTATGTACTGATATAGTTAATATTATTTTTTCGTTTACTACCATCTAACGAATTATCAAAAGAACTTATAGAAGTCATGGATATCACCTGATCAGCCTCAAATATTTTTTTAACAATATTGTGGTTCAATTCAGTACCTAATTATTGATTCTTTTCAATTTTAAGGACCATGCATAATATATAATATAGTAATGAAGCAAAGGCGAATTAAATGAATTTTAAAGGATCATTATATTAGATAATTTATAAGTATAGATTAGTAGTATTGAAAAAATTTAATCACCTGTGATAAGTTTTCTAGTAGTGTACTCTTCAGGTACATACGCTTCAGGATGTTTTTCTTGGAACATCAGTCTTGGATTTAAAAAAAAAAAAATTGAAATTTGGTGATAAATATTTGGAAGTTGGGTTTTTTTTCAAGAGTAGGTAAGTACCTACCAACATTACCTGCATTAGCTTTTCATCCCTGGTGTTCTTAAGCTGACGCGCTATACCTGTAGTGTTTCTGGGTAAATAAATTGGGACACCATTAAACAAGGAAGGGTCATCAGTTGCCACCATCAATTCTGATAAACTTTGTTGTGTGAGTTAAGTTAATGCGAGTTTCAGTTTGGACCGGAGAGGTGGTGTGTGTTGTTTCAGTATTGAGAGACAGATATAAATTACATTTCACGTAATCATTCAACGAGTGTTTTTCTTACATTTTGTAAACCTTCCTCTCTGCTTGTTTCCTGTACCTCTCTCTCTTACGCACTTGTTCATACTTTTATCGTTTCCTTGTTTCACATAGAGGAGGCAATATATTAGGTAATGTTCTTGTACATCACACGACCTTGTGTGAGCTGAATTATTAGCATCCGGTGGGAATTTTCAAGAAGTAAATTTAACCGAAATCATAATGTTAGGGACTACCTGCGGAAAGTTGTTGTTCGTAAATAGACGTATGAGTAATATAAATATATAATTATTAGATAGCATATAAGTATCATCTATGTTTTGTTCATAAGGATGGGAACAATACCTAACAGAGAAAATTCCCAAGGTTTTTCAGAAAGATATTTCTAGTAATAATATAGGTATTATTATTGTACAAAATATTGTATTTGCACTGCACAAGTGCACACCCTAATACATAAATTTAAAATATGGGAGATTGATCCTATAGCATATCAAACAATACAAACATACAGAGATATAGTGTATTATTGAAATTTCATTGACTGAAGAATGCCAAAAGTTCATTTTTGGACTTTTCTTGGAGTTTCCACTATATGGAAGAACACAAAAAAAAGAAGAAAATAAAACTGCAATCCAAATAAGGTTTGATCCAAAAAAAATGTATAAGGCAAGGAAAACAAGGGGTTTTGAAATGAAGTTCGAGAAACACTCCAGATTTCGAAGGAGAGAGACATGTTTCACTTCAGGAGTTCCCTTTTGAATAGCCTTCATGGAGCTGTCTGTACCAGATTTCTATCAAGTAGATGCATACTATATACAGGGTGTCCATGAAGACACTCCCCGTATCTCCAGAACGGCTAAAAATACAGAAAAACGCAAAATCCGGTGTCCCGGTTTTTTTTCTCTTGTAAATATTTCTCTAATAAACGATTAACGACCCTGTATCTCGTGAACTCACTGTTTATTGCAATTTGTTGCAATGTATTTCTTTCAATTAGACCACACGGTATACCATTGCATTTAAGATTTTAAAGTTGGTCTGTGCCCAGCCTGACTAGGGCGCTGTAGGCACTTTCTATGTTATTGTTGCAAATACTCAATCCCCCCAAAAAAATTCAGTCATTCTTGAGATACGAGGGGTGGGGTGGGACTTTACCAACACCCTGTATTGTCCATCGTGGTGATATTAAATTATGATTTGACCTGATAACCAATCCAGTACCTATCACAAATGACTTTGTACTAGCCACGAAGTGCATTCATCTGGAATTATTTGCCTGTGGAGGCACATAGATGAGAGGGATATGGAATGCTGTGATCAAACAAAATCACAGACCCCACAACAATAATTATGCATACTGGGAGACAGATACTGGAACATATTTGTATATTAGAAAATGAACAACTTCATAACATACACACATAAAACATATTTATTATAGCGTCTACATGGATGTTACTGGAATACTCGTATACGTAAGTATAGAATCTAGAATATATATAGTATCTATGCTCCTGTACATATTTTCGAATGAATTGAATCTGATCTAAAAGGTACAAATGAAAAGTAAAATTTCTAGTTCTATACATAATTAAATTGAACGTAAATAAATTTGTACATAATATATGTATGTAAAACATGATTTTTGAGTAATATAAAACATGATTTTTGAAAAATATTTCAAAAAATATTTCCTACTCGTGGCGTTGACTGTCGTGGGCCCCATTCAAATTGAAACGGAAATGTCAATTTTCTAAATGTAGTAATTTACAGAAGTGCATGTAGGTACTAAGTCGGGCACGTAGTCACTAATATGATCATATCATACATGTATCATACATAAGTAGGTATATGTACTAGAAATCTATATAATTGAGCATATTGAAGTCAACTATGATAGTGTTGTAAAACATTTATAAGGGAAATGAGTGTTTTAAAGCATATAATTTGGAATATGTGTTTGTCGTTTTTATTTCTATTAAATACGATGTTGCTCAATGATAAGTTGTCTCACTTTTGTGGGGTTTTACAACAATAGTATCAATATTAATAAGAGTGGGTAATTGGTTCATTAATGAAAGGAAAGGGTAGTATCAGCTAGAGAATGGATCTTCCGCATACGTAAGTAGCTAGTAGGTAGTTATTGCCAGGAGCTTTCAAGCTAATGAAGAAATATTGTTACAGATTCCTATCCTACCATGTCTTAGAGAAAATGGACCTATAGTGTATCTTTGTTCAAATGTCTGAGAGGCAATAATAATATACAGGGTGTACCTAATTCTTATAAAAATAAAATACGTAACTATCAAGTACCTTTACAAGATCTGGAATTCTATCCTGAAAGAAGAACTTGAACTTGTTGAAAAAAAGTGAAATTGGTTCTCATATGATTGTGTTTTATGTTATTGAGTATATTTCTCAAGAAAATACATATTACCCAACATTTTGTACATATTTGAATTTAAAAAGGAGTTATTACCTATATTGTTCATACTTACAAATCTCTTTTCAACGACATTTTTCGAAAAATGATCTGAGAATATTTTGATCTAAGAGTGTCCCCTAGAATTGATTCTAAAATTGAGAAAATGGACACCTTGTAAGGTGTCAAGGAAAATGATGATACCATCTATTTTAAACTCTTCATTGAAATTGATTTACATAAATCACAAAGGGCGGGATTATTGCCCAAGGCAATCTCTACCATCCAACCTTTGATGTTGCACCACTTAGAAAATAGGGTAGGTAGGTATTGTCCTATTATGTGTAATTTCTCTTCTTCTTCTCCACAAAAAAATAAAATAAAATGATCGTATTTTTGATGTTGAAATATTGAAATTTCTTTTTTATCTACCCTGTATATAAATAATCTCTCAATGTACCTTGTACTTCCCTCCAGCCTATCAGAAATTAAATTAACTAGTATCTGTACTGTTTGCCTAGTAGTTAGACTGATTGTAGATCAACTTTATCTGCAGTGGCAACTATCCTGTATTTCATAAAAATTTAATCAAATGGTTTCCGAAGAGAATTACACGTGAAATAAAAATTAAATACGTACAAGTCTGGAAAAAATAATAATGGCCTATATATATACAAATGTTTTGTTTGTTTTATTGGAGTTTACCGTTGTTTTTCAACTGCATGCTCCTACACGACGGGGGTTTTACCCTCCATTCGCAAGAAACTCACAAACCTGCTACCCACATTAACCTCATTCAGTATGGATTGGCCGGAATGCCAGTCTTCTTGCTGAAGGGAAAAATGAAGTTTTTGAAAAACACTTCACTTTCGATTGAATAGCTTTTTGGTTTTTTTATTTTATCATTTTCAGTGCAACCTAGTCTATTTGACAGGTTAGTTTCTTGGCTTGCCCTAAAATTTCTCACACATTACTAGCTTGTCATAAATGTTCACAAAACACAATAGAACGGACAAGGGTCTCGATTTATCGGAAAAACAGGTATATTTTAATATCCGGCTTGGGCCAAATAATTTTAATCATCAAACTAATACTCCAAAATCAAAGGTGTTTGGGTCTTGGAGTTTTTCGATATGCTCAGCGGGTCTCAAGATAATGCTGGTAAGGTGGGAGTTTATGGAAACCTGGATACAACTACAAACACCTAGATACAACTACATGTATTATATTGGACAGATCTGCTCTAATTTTAAATAGACATGTAATAATCCTTTTATATTAAATAAAATGATTTGTTAAAACCCCCCGTTTGTTTGTACAAAAGTTTCTATTTCATATCATAGAATAGAGCTGATAGCAAATAAATTGATTTCACTTTTGTGTGCAGAAGCGGAAATCTGCTATTAGTTGAGCACAATACATTTCCTATAAAAAAGTGCAACTAGAAATTGAATTTTTTTCCTAAGTTTCTTTCATATGGGATTTTTATCAGGGTACTCGGCTGTAAAAGCTGTTCAAGGAAAGCGTCGAGTCGAATTAATTTATTCAATTTAAAATACAAAAGTGCTTAGAAATACCTAAGCTTTTTTCTGTTTCCTTTCGGTCACAAACACTCTTCAATAATCGATTTTTTCTTAAGACCCACTTATGAAACATGATTAAATATCTATGATTAGTCAATCCAAGCTACTATTATTTAACAGCTTCCAATTTCCATCAGAGGGCGTGTTAAGTGCAAAATATGATGGGATTAATCCTGTTTTGTATTAGATTAATATAAATCTGTTTCATAATTCGGACCAGAGTGCCAAATCATACAAACAGGATTAAATTCAAGAGGCCAGGTCCTCACTCAAATCGGAGTTTCAACCAATCACAGCATTCACAGCAGACTAGAGACCGACTTGAGAGCAGTCTGGTTTATCTTGAATATAATCCTGTTTTATAATTTGGCCTTAAAGTTCCCTAAAGGGTCAACCACCTGCAGGCGAACGCACTGGACTGAAAACTTTGGTCTCATGTCCCACACACTATAAGATACGTTTCCGCTAGGAGCCTTCATTCGGCTGACCAGAACATTTACAAAACTGTCTCTCATTCGCCCTATTGGCCTACGGTTCGACTGCAGTGAGCCTATTGTCAGTTCAAACAGTCCGTGGAGACTTTCAAACAAGACAGTTGTTAAAATAGTGGGACAGAGAACATGTGGAATGTCATGAAAATTACATTATGAGACGGTACCACTGATAGTGGGTGGGAACCTAGCTAGAGGTGCCTGTCGTCTGATATATGAAGGTGTATGGACTGTATGGGGCGCTTTTGTGACAAAGGTTTTCCTTTTTTTATTTTATGTTACATGAGAATATTTTCGATTTTTTAAAGATAAATACAGGGTGTTTCAGAAAAGTGTGCATTAATTTTAATCACGTATTTTATGTACCATTTTAGGGGGGGTCAACTCTATAACAAAATGGGCGAAAGTGCTTCATAAGGGAGATACACATCTCTAAAGGTTCTTTAAAAAAATCTTAGATTTTGAATTACGCCTTACTTGTTAGAGTTATTGAAACGCGGAAAAAAATTGACTCCCAATACAAGATGATGCCGTTATTTTGATGTGAGAATTGAGGTCATTGCACTTTCAGGGACGGCCACAGGGGGGTTAACTGAAAGAAAATAGGCCATACTTTTTTGGTGGTTAATCGAATTTGAATTTGGTTTTCGCCAAATGAATAACCATGTTATTTTACACGGATAAGGTCGGAATAACTTTTCTCTAAAAACAAGACAAGTGCCTCAAATTTGAAATTGATGATTTTTCATTATGCCTTCGTTGTGAACGGTCCTTTAAGATTGTGTTGATTTTGGGATGATTTCAGCCGGTATTTAGTTGGAAAATAAAGCCCAAGATTTTCTCTTGTGCCTACCACCTACAAAATCCAAGATTTTTTTAAAGAACCTTTAGAGATGTGTATCTCCCTTATGAAGCACTTTCGCCCATTTTGTTATAGAGTTGACCCCCCTAAAATGGTACATAAAATACGTGGTTAAAATTAATGCACACTTTTCTGAAACACCCTGTATACGCCCAATAAATACAAATTTACATAATTTGTTGTCACTGAGTAATATTGTCTTTTTTAGAGCCAATAGTCAAGCGCAATGAACTTGGTGAAAAGTTCAGAAAAACATTTCAATGGGTGTTAGACCAAACTTAACATTCTGTCACAATAACTGAGGATAAAAGCGTTCCCGTTATCACAATAATATTTAAATCTTGCTCCAATATGGTAGAAAAGATAAACCCCGAGGATAAAAAATATGAGTTGGTATATGTACATATGGTTTTATTACAATGTGAATGGGGGTGAAGAATGGAGAGGCAGAAAGCCTGAATTATGTTTCGTCCACGTACTGCACAAAGCTATTCGATACTTTAGGCCAGGGCAGCCACGGTAATATTATCTACATACCTACTGGTTCTCGTTTTTACTGTATCATCAGATGAATAAGTATATTTACAATGTTTGTCTTTTTTTTTCAAGAAAGTTTTCAAGAATGCAAAGCCGAACACCAACTACGTTCAATAATTGGGTTATTTTTTTTATAAGCTCATAATGTATAATTGTATATTCATATGCATAGAAATAATATTACTTATTTGGTTACTTTTTACAAGCTCATAATGTTTTATATTCTTAATATGTATATTGTATAATATTAATCTAAGTTATAGGTATTTATATTTAAAAAATGTATTTATAGTATTCTCAGTCATCATCTTAATAATGCCTACATAGATAGTACCACCAATCCTCACCACATATGACAACAAATCATATAGGGCGAAGCAGGAATTGCCAAATTTTCAAGTTTATCAAGAGACAGGCTGCAAATTATAAGGGAAATATGAAAGGCGAGCGAAGAAAAATATCAAGATAAACGTGAGGAATAAATACATGCTGGCGATGAAGACCTTGGAGAGTGTGAAGGCGGATGTGATGGGTAGGGAGAGAAGAAAAATGTGAAGAATTAGAAAAAGAAGAAGGAAAATATAAACTTAGAGGTACGAGTGTAAGAGGAGATGAGATGAGAAGAGAAAGAGAAAATGGATTCAAAGGATGATTGAAGGAGAAAAAGTAAAACGTACGAAAGAAGGAAGTTGAAGCAGATAGTAAGATTGGGGATATGAAAACTAAAAAGGATAGAAAAGAGTATGAAAAGGGCAGGGGTGGAGAATAGGGAAGAAGAAGGAATGTAAGGATAAACAGGCAGAAGTGAGAAGAAGCCTGGTGGCTGTAGAGGAGATGAGTAGATGTGAAATAGGATTAAACGGAGACGACCTAGAGGAGGGCGAAAGAGGGAGGGACAAGATAGATGAATATGGAAAATGATGAGACAAGCAAGTTGGTGCTAGCAGAAGCAGCGGCGTTATAAATAATGGACCCGCCATTCATCACCATCACTGATAATCATCTTTCTGGGTAGAGAGCGAAACATCCTTCTCCTGGTGTTGTTCCACATCCTGAAATTTGTGTCGGAAAAAATGCCCTTTCCGCTGTTCAAAATGTGAGAAGATGCAGAGAACCGAGAAATTCATCAGTAAATCTCCCCTTCTCTCTAATAGTGTTTCGTCTTAACATTTCTCGTCTAAGGAAAAATCTTCTCGTAATCACCGTGCAAGTTTCAGCGATTAGGTACATATTTCTGATATTAAACGAATTTTTGTTTTTGTTATGAAATTTACTGTAGTTTAAATTAAATGATACAATAAATTTATTATACATTATGCTTTTCTTGTTTTCTTACTTGATCTTACAACAGCTAGACGCTACAGAACTGGGCACTATCCAGAGTAAACTTGACTAGCATGGGAGATAGATGAACATATTATCATGTACATTGTTTTCTTTGTCAGAAGCTAAGCATTCTGTATGTGGAGCTGAGCACAGCATGAAAGCTTTCACATTCTCCTGTCCCTTCGCTCCTTTTCATTTGACATTTTATTACTTCCGAGAAATTTCTAATATTAGAAATCGGAAGTATTGTGTTCGTTTTTGTAAAAAAAAATATTTTTTTGCTCCGATTTCAATTTTTTTCATATTTCTGGACGTTTCATAACCTCCTGAGCAAATTTGGTTTTGTGTCTGTCTGTCGGTCTGTCGGTCTGTCTGTCGGTCTGTCTGTCGGTCTGTCTGTCGGTCTGTTAAAACGTTTCCTTGTAACGCGCAAATCTCGGAAACTACTCTACCGATTTTGATGAAATTTTGCACACATCTAGGAGACATTCTGCAGATGGTCCCATTTTAAATTCATCGAATTCGTACTAGCGGTTCTTGGTGAAAGAGACCATGCGCCTGACCACTAACTTTTTACTTAAACGCTGATATCTCGTGAACAGTACACTCGATTTTGATAAAATTTTGTATGGTTATGCATATTATTATTTTACATAGGCTTTTTATATTTATTTTTAAATTAATAATGATTTGACTCTGATATTTAAGAAAATCCGAAATTTTGGACAAAGAAGTCAAAAAATAAGGATCACGACTTGCCGATACAGAATTTTTTGTAGAATCTAGAATGTATAAAAAACAATATTCTACCATATAAAACAAATTTGAAGAAAATCGGTTGAGCCGTTTTAGAGATACAAGTAATTTTCTAAAAAAATCTCAAATTTGGCACGTGTTTACAATGTGAAGCAATCACGAGGAAGTATTGTGTCCATAATTGGCAGTGTTTTTTTTCTTTCAAAGCCGTCATAAGTCATAACTTTTGAATGGTCTAAGCTGGAGAGTTTAATATAATTATTATACTTTTTGGACCATTTAAGAGACAAGAGGGTGCGAAAAATAATTTCAACCCGATCGGATCAAGCTATCCCCTAACTGGAAATAAATGATGTACCTATACCTATATCTATGTATAGCTATACCTATAGGTATTATACAATGTATATCTTAATAAGAAATGTGATCAATTAACCAATAACTATCTAGTTCAGAAAGTTCTAAAACATGTCAACGAGAACTGAAAGGTGCTGGATATTCATTTTCATGTAATAGAATAGATTTTATAGCTTGAGGCGCTCAACCCATGACGTCACGCGTTTTATTAACTTTTGACCCGAAACCCTCTCGTCGTATTTGTTGTTAAAAAATGAGTTAATTGAATTTGAAATCTGTGTTTTTCATTAGAGATTGCTCGAGCTATTTTGATCCGTATCTTGGCAGCTCTAGAAAGAAGCAAATTTCCATGATAGTTTAGAGACATTTTTCAACACTGCACATTGCATATTAAAATAAATGAACGGAGTGCATAGGATTTGAAGTTTTAGGATTTTCTCAGTATTTTTCTCAGTACTATATAATGCAGCTACTAAATTTTTCAGTTGATTTTAAATTTCAGGGAGAAATTCAGCGGCTGCCCTAGTGGGTTCACTTTTAGTATGCTAAATAATACCACTTACTTTTATATTTTGTTGGTTCTATTTTCATAAAAAAAAGGAATCTTTATCGCTTACTCAATTAAAATGGCGGCCTGTTGATTCATTAACATTAAATAATTTGAAAATCAATCATAGTACTACGCTCAGTTTTACAAAATTTCAACTTTTCGGTTTTACACTGTTGAAAATTAAATCAGCAGTTGCTGCACTGTATTACACACTGTATATTATTATCTGGTAAAAATATTTAAATAAGGAATATTTCAGTATGGACTCTATTGAAAAGCTGCTTTACTGAGCCGTATTGCTGGTAATAACCTTTTCCTAAATAAAATTGAAATTCCCGAGCAGATATTTCTTTTATTGAGGACAGTATGAAAGAAAAAAATGCCTCATATGCCAATACCATTCCTGACCTCTTTGTTAATATCTATATTGAGATTTTTCAGCTCTTATGTTGATTATAAATCCAAAAAGTCAAACAGTTGGGATCTAGGGAGTTCTAAAGTTTCTAGATTTTACCAGATGGCTATTAATTTTGTATTTTGAATTTAACTGTGATATTACAAACATAGTAGTATTCAAATTGAAATGGGCGTAACGCCCTTGCTGTTTGAACTCAAAATTGGGGGGTAAAAAAACATTACATTTTAAAAGGTGGTGGTGCTGGCGAAATGGACCTATAGTATTGCCGCTTGTACGACTTAATCCTCTGACAAAACCAGAACTCGAACCCTAATCTCCCGACTCCAAATTCGTTGAGCTGATCACTTGACCACTCCCGTTGGTAGGTATTGAAATTAATAATTTTCATGAACTTACCTATTTTAGTTTTGTTTGATGCACATAGACAGTTGAAAAGGAAAAGGGATTATCCCACTTTGTTTTATTATTATTTATTTTCTATTTAAAAATAAAGAGTATCTTGATAAGAATAATAAACGTAAAAATAATAATGCTGTCACCACCGGCAGCCAAGTTGTTTCTTAATCAAAAGTTTACTCTTGTATAAAATTAGAAAAAAATGTTTCATAATAAAACGTTAGAAGTTTATAAAAAAAAAAGCGTAACATAGGTTGTTAGAATTTATTATACCTAATTGTGCTGATATTCCTTGAACGCTGAGGGGGCGATCTGACTCAGGGTCGAGTCATTGTTGAGTCATCAGAAAGACTCGAGTTTTTCGTTCAATTAGGCCTTTCCGGTAGAGGACTTATTTTCCTCTCTTTAAAATCTCATTTACCGTTTATTCTTTTTTTCAGTTTTGTTTTACTTCTCTATTTCATCTTTGTTTCATTTTTTGCTCCCTTTTATTTCACTCGATAGCTTTTTGCTTCTCTCTCTCTCTCTCTCTCTCTCTCTCTTTCTCGTTTGCTTCTTATGTATTTTTTTTTCTTTTTCATTAAGAATGTTTCCAAAGAAATAGAAGACATCATTCTCAGCGTTGTCCTTGATAAAAATATACAGGGTAGAAACAAACTTGGTACTCTTCAATATTTAAAAACCTTTCATGAATCAAGCTTTTTTGTGATTGGTGTAGTCTTGGTCTTGGAAGAAAATGATATTGTAATAATTATATCAGTCGTATACAGGTTGATTAAAAATTTATACTTCTCAAACTCAAACAAACAAAATCGATGGAGAAAGTAAAAAAAAAAAAAAAAAAAAAAAAAAAAAAAAAAAACCGGAAAAGTATTAATTTCTAATACTAGTCATATCTAAAACATGAACGGAATAACTTTACCTTTGAGTTAACTATTTATGCAAAAAGTGTATTTTTCATTGAAGTGGCTCCAAGATAATATGTTTTGATTTTTTTTTTTTTTTTTTGTCCTCCGGACCTGTAGAATGTATATCAATAAATAATTATCACTATTTTGAACTTCGCAAGTTTTCTTTTTGATCCCCTGAATCCACAAAGGTCGCCCTGTTGTAAAGAAATACTCCCTCCTCTTTCTCTCTCTCTCTCTCTCCCTCCCTTCTCTCTCTCTCTCTCTCTCTCTTTGTATCATCTCTCTCCCTCTCGTATTTTGAGATTTTTTTCTATTCTTTTGTCATCATTGGAGCAGACTTTCTCAAATTGTCAAGTAAATAAAATTTGTCTTTTATGCACAGCTAAAAGCTAAGTAGGGAGGGAGTTGAAATGGATTGAGGAATATGTCCGTAACCACACTCTGTTTATTTCTTGAAATTTCAAGTGGAAGAAATGCGTCTCTGAGTATAAATTGAATTTACATTTCTTTTTTTGGTGCACACTTTGTTCGGTCATATTATGTTTTGGTAAATTTAACGCCATGCAATTAAACAGTATTGTAGTAAAGAATGTGTTGGTCCAAAGTATTTTATAAATTGGGAAAACATTTCCGTAAGGACAAACATTTAGTTTAGAAAAAAAAACAGCTCTTTGTTATTCTTACTGAAGTTCTTGTTTCAACTGAGCAAGTAACGCGAGTGAGAAAAAAAGAAGAAAAAGGAAGATAAGGGGAAAGAGGAGAGGAGTGAAGAATGAAAACGAATATTGACGAATAGAGAGAGTGAGAACTTTATTGACTGGAAGAGAAAAATCTTGAAAACTTGTTAGAAAATCGCAATTTTCAAACGAAATTATCAGTTTTCATTATATTACCATTAGACAAACTTTGTAGGGTTCTCATTTTACTTCCGAGAAATTTCTAATATTAAAAATCGGAAGTATTGTGTTCGTTCTTGTAAAAGTCTTGATAAAAAAAGTTAACATCAACAAAATTAATCCTTCTGAAACTTACAGTTAACGAGTTATTGGTCAGAACATAGGAATCAACATAAAAAAATAATGTATCTTTTTAAATGCACGGTCGAGTGTTGATGAGAAAGCTGGATCCGCGAGGGCAAACAGGAGAAACTGTTCAGCCGGCAAAATTTGCAAAAAACATATAGCCAGGACGACCAAAAATGTATGTATCTCGAGAATAGTACGACACTCCCTAAATTTATGGCAATGAACTTGTCTCAATGAGACCTTTAGAACTATAAGTCACAAGACATTCCATTTAAGATTTTAAAGTTGGTCCATGCCCAGACTGACTGGTGAAGTCTAGGCAATTTTTTTATGCTGAAACTTAATCTTCCAAAAAATACGGGTTTTGCGTTTTTCTATATTTTTAGCCGTTCTTGAGATACGGGGGGTGGGGTCTGACTTTATGGACACCGTATATTATAAAAATAGCATAAAGAATTGAAAAGGTAATTTCACAAAAACAAAAAATTAGCAGGCAAAATTATTCAGTCCTGGAATTGAGGCGACATGCGGCAGTAAAATACCTGACATTCCTCTTATTCCCTTCTCTCTTTCCTCCTCCTACCTATTCCTTCTTCTGCTTTCTCTACTTTCCTTTCCTCTTTCTTTCTCTCTTTCTTTCTCCTACCTATTCCTTTCCTCTTTCTTTCTCTCTTTCCTCCCCCTACCTATTCCTTTCCTCTTTCTTTCTCTCTTTCCTCCTCCTACCTATTCCTTTCCCTCTCTTGTGAAGGAAATAATAGCTAAGTGGAATATTGTATGACGGCAATGATATGAATGTCAGCAGAATTCAAGTGACAGCTGACAGCGTGTGTGCTACACAGTACGGTCCATTGACGTTTTCCTGGTTCTCTGTTTCACTCCTGCTGAGTGCATGGAGAATGTGGATTCTTTTTCTTTTATGTAGTAATTTTTCATGATGGTGGTAGGATTTTAAAATGAAGTGATGTACAATTTTTTTCCTAGAGACTATAATGCTCAGATTGGATCTTTTTCATGCAAACCAGCTTTCTGTAATTTTGTTAGAGACGATAACAACCCGATCTTTCTCTAGGACCATCTTTAAAGTGAACCATACCTCCCCTAATTTATTAGAATGTTATCTTAGAAATTCCAGCACTGATGTAGGTATGTATGTATACAATCAGAGAAGACTTAAAATTATTGAGAAGGGTTTTATACTTCATCTAGGAGAGAGCTTTTGTCTTGAGCCGTTAGGACTTGCGCCCACTATTGGAAATATTAAATGGCGAAACCTTGGTGAATCATCTGCTTACGGTAGGTTATTATGACAAAAAAAAAAACAAAAAAACAAAAAACAAAAACAAATTACCATCAGGCTAACACCAATAGCTTTCACCTAACACCAATAGCTCCTCGAATAGGGTAACTCGAATAGCTTAAGATAGGTATGTCTATAAATTATGCTTAGGTATAATAGGAACTAGTTTATCAAGCGAAACGGTCTTTTCGCGGGAGGACGCCTCCCAGAAACTACAGTGCTTATATAACGGCAAAATAATATAGTTTGTATGTATTTTGTTTTCATCAACATGAGAGATTGCAAAGCTTTTAATTCGAAACAAACGATAATATCGTAGACAAGTCTTCATTTCCGTGAAACTTATATCCGTTGATATCCGTGTGGAAAGTACCGCCAGAAGTTTGGAGCTTGTTCTGCTAGAGTGGAGAGCTATCCGCCTCACTGAACTCTGAAGTCCTTTTTCCAGAATAATTTCTCCGTTTCAAGTTTTTAATGCCCATTGCGCTTTTCCGAGTTCTTCTCAGAGCGGGGAAATTGAAACTTTGTTGCTAGGTAGGTATGCGAGCATGACTATAATATGTATTGTGCTCTCATTGAGAAGGGGATACTTCCACGGAGGCTTTGCTTATAACGTGTGAAGTCTTCCTTCTCTCTCCCTCCCTTTATGCAAACGTTTTTGAGAGCTTTTCTCTGTTTTTTGTCACGTAGCATAAAATATTTCCGAATAAAATTATAGCACAGACTCTGGTGTATGTTTGTTCAGTTTGTGGTGGGAAACTGCGCCCACGTAATAGGATGTGCCGAAAGAGAGAGAGTGCCAATAGCATGTCTCAGGAGGCAATGGGGGTTGTGTTGTTAGTTACTTAAAACTGATATTTATAAATAGGTAACATTAAATAAAAAAAAACAATTATATCGGTAGGTATAATAGTTACCTAGCTGTGTGTTTTTCGTGTGAAAGCACATTAGGTTATAAAAATAGTATTAGATCTAATCAGTCTAACAATATCCCTTAACGCGGGCTTTAAACTTTAGTGTGCTGTGATTGGTTGAAACTCCAACTTGACTAAACATTTCATAATGTGGCCCTTATTATTTTTTTACAATATTAAACTGTTTATCGTTAGTGAGATAGTATGTCCTAATTCAACCTAAACAAAGCAATGTAACTAACTACAAATCAAACACCTCGGCCGAGGTGTGAAGAACGGCTATACATACAAAGAAAGAGACATACCTACATATGTTGTACAAATAATATGTTCAACCTAACGTATAATAAACACAACTTTTGTTTCAAAAGTATGTACATAATTATGGTACCTACATCATACAGGTAATTATACATTAAGCGTCGTCACAGTGTAGTATGACAATAGAGATGCTTAAGTGTAGTATAACAAGTTAGATGGGTATGTTTTAAACAATAGTGTAAAACATTGTGAACATAATTCATGAGGTGTAAAATAACGTGATTAGACACTCGCTGGCTATAAATCTTGTGTATCAATTCTTACATGAAATTCTCTTGTGTGCTCCTGTGGTGTGTGTAGACGGGAGATAGTAGGAGAACAAAATAATTAGAAAACAAACTCTTCCTCTTCCTCTTCCTCTTCCTCTTCCTCTTCCTCTCCCTCTCCCATCCTTTGTTGCACGTCCTATCTAATATACTTGGTTATTTCTGTACTTCTGCCTCTTATGATTTCTCTCTTCCTCTTTATTTCTCCTTCTGTCCTTATCTGCACCCCCTGCAGTCCCTGCACCTCCCTATCCATAACAGTTATAACGTGTACTTTAGAAGGTAGAACTATTGGTTCTTTTGAGCGGATCACATTTCTGGACGGATTCAAAAAAGTGATATTTATATCAAAATGAAAAAATATTTTCAGTCATTTGTAATTCCCTCTATCCGTAAAACACTTTAGATAATATTATTGTTATAAATTAATAGGACCTATTTATATTTAAAGAGTAAGTTCCAAACTATTCAAGGTTCATTGAAATATTACAAGGGACAAGCTAATAAATAATTACTGTGGAGTATAATTTCGTACTTTTAAGGTAGGTAATATTGTTGGGTTCATATTATTAAAATATCAGATTAAATTATTTTTGAAGTAATCACCTTCAGAAGAAAAATCTTTTCTTACCTACAGAAGAGGACAGGAAAAATGAAAAACATAAATTTACTTTTTTAATATTGTACCCTGGATAGAAGAAAATTGTTATGAAAAAATAATTAGATGAGAGAAAAAATAAAGCGCAAGTGAGAGAAGAGAAATG
>CM044958.1:25124726-25154360 GCA_024516035.1 Bactericera cockerelli
TTCAATACAAGGTTAAAACACTAGTTGATTATTAATAAATTTTTGGCAATAGATTTTATGATTAAATAGGTATGTTTTTTCTTCATTATTATATTATACTGGTTAAAGTTCCACAAAAGAAGCACCAATTATCACACCAACCTCATATTAAAACGATGTTGACCATTTGATTGTATTTGGTTTTAACTTCCTGATTTGAACTAGTCAGGACAGAGGGTTTTACCCTCCATTTGCTGGGAATCGTTCCAGCTACCTACATTTACCTAACCCAGCCTGGGTAGGGCTGTGATTCCAGACTCTAGAGTCTGGAGTGTTTTAGAGGAAAAAAAAACAAATGCCAAAATAAATAAGTAAAAAGGAATAACACTAATGTCCTACCTAAAGGGCAGGGTTATTGCCTGTGGCAATCTCTTCCACCCATCTCTTAAAAAATATATGGATATTACGCAGGACCTCCGACCCTGTATCTCATGAACGGCATGTTGTATAATTCACTGGAATTTATTGTAATGAAATTCTCTCAATGAGACCTTTAAAACAATATGTCACAAGACATATCATTCTATTTAAGATTTTAAAGTTGGTCCATGTCCAGCCTGACTGGGGCATTGTAGGGAAATTTTATTTTTGGCTGAAAATTAATCCTCTTAAAAATAAAGTTTATAAAACGGCTTTTTGAGTTTTTTGATATTTTGAGTCGTTTTCGAGAAACCCAGGCCTGGGTGTGACTTTATGGATGCCCTGTATATAAATATATAATAAAAAAAATAGCCCTCAGACGAGAGTCGATCATTACCTAATGTGCTTATTGTAGAGATGGGTACGAGTAATTACTTTACTCAAAAAGTACCGGTTCTTGAGAGTAATTAGTATGAACTGGTTCTTATTTATAGAGTAATCAATTACATGAAAAAAATAATTGTATTCTCGAAAGCTTTGTTTTTCTTTAATGCGTAGTGCGTGATTCGTATTATAATGGTACAATCACTTACAATGGTACAAGAACCGATTATCATACTCGTGTATCGAGTACCGGAACCGGGTACCAATTCTATGAAATACTCAGTAGTAGGTATAATACACCGGATCCGCGTACCGTACTGGGTACCGGTTTTATGAAATACTCAGTATTACACACCGGGACCGAGTTCCGACGTATCGTACGTATTAGCCGGGTACCGGTTCTATTAAGTACATACTTGGTATTACACACTGGGGCCGGGTACGATACCGGGTACCGGTTCTATGAAATACTCGGTATTACAATTACAATATTACCCAAATACCTATATCTACAACTGGGTACAGAGAGAGAGGTACTTAATTGTTCCGATATTATCAGTATAAATAAAAGATATTATCTATGAATAATATTCAGACTGTCGGAATCCTAATATTTTTCTCTTTGTCTCGTAGAAACAAGTGGAGCTTCTAATCTATTGAAACATTTGAAACTAAAACACCCAATAAATTTTGTGAACCGAGATTCATCTCCTTTAAACGTTCTGAATGCAAAATCGTGAGATTTAGTTAGTGTACTGAATAATGAAAAAACAGTGCTTTTGTACTTGGTTCTTGAGTGATTACTCGAATCCATTATTCCATTTACATCCTCTCTCATAACCTGAAAAACCAAGTACAAAAGTAATTGGATAAATACTCGGTACTTTTAAGTAATCGATTACTGAAGTACCAGTTCTGTGAAATACTTGATATCACCCATCTCTAATTATTTTTTTTCTCCTTGCAATTGTAATTATTTACAGAACAGTACTTGGGTCATAATAATTTTTAGTAGTCACTGTGGCAGAGCGAGTTAGCGCGCTAGGCATTGCACACATGGTGACCTGGGTTCGATTACCAGCGGGGGAGGATTTTTTCTGCTCTGTACTTGGATGTTCGGGGTCCACTCATACCTCGTGAGGAAAAATGAGTAGCTGCTTTAATGTGAAGCAGCGACAAGTGGCAGAATCTTGGGCAAAAAAATAATACAAGATATTGTAAATTAAAGTGGTAAAGTCCTATGATTCTGCGCTACCCACTAAAATTGTGACATAATAACACAAAGAAAAAGCATTATTATTATTATTATATAATAATTTTTTTTGGAACATGCAACTCATTATAATTTTTTACCTTAAACAAAGTTAGTGTCACCTCACTAGTTCAATATAAATTACCCAACATATTACATGATAGTCTTATAATATTACTGCGTATCGCAACATCTTTAAATTAAGTCTTTTTTCTTTTATGTGTTGATTAGTTTTTCTTTCATCTACCAGAGGAAAATCAATTAAATCAAAAAGTAGTGATATCCCCCAAAAAACACTACGTGTAAAAATAGTCGTCAAGTGTTGGAATGATCAAAAAGAAGTGATATCAAAAACGTCAATTTTCTATGTTTGAAGGAATCATTTTAATTCCTTGATAATTCAACCAAAATAATAGCCTCACAACAACAATACACCTTTGAGCAAACTTCGATTTGGTATTTTGAGAATTTAACCAAAAAATAGCCACACAACAAAACAATGCTCTTGTAAGAATAATGTTGCATAATTACAGAACCATTGTTCTTACAAGAGCATTGTTTTGTCGTGTGGCTATTTTTTGGTTAAATTCTCAAAATACCAAATCGAAGTTTGCTCAAAGGTGTATTGTTGTTGTGAGGCTATTATTTTGGTTGAATTATCAAGGAATTAAAATGATTCCTTCAAACATAGAAAATTGACGTTTTTGATATCACTTCTTTTTGATCATTCCAACACTTGACGACTATTTTTACACGTAGTGTTTTTTGGGGGATTATAATTATATAGGTAGACTATAAATCACGCGGGATACTTTTTCTTCCTTGGGGCTGTTTTTTTTTATTCATATTTTAACATGATATCAATTCTCGGGCAAGTTTTGGTTATTTACTGGCTTATATTAAAAAATTCTACCCCTGAAGGCTCAAAAAATATTTTTTTTTGTTTTGAAAAATGACGTAAGATCCAGTCTCTCCAAAACATAGGGGGGGTTTACTATCGTAATTTTTTCAACGAGCCGAATCCAATGAACGTTGTCTCAATTTAATCCATTCTTGTGGGCTGCTAACTTAACGTTAAGCTAGCAGCCCACCTGGGGGGGGGGGTCTATATCTCGAGAACGGTAGGGGTACAAAAAAAGTTTTGATGACAAAAGTTGGAGCAGAAAACGAGTACAAAACGATAGTATAAAAAAATCCCGAAAATTCCAAGAAATTTTTTTTTCCCGCCAAAAAAGTGACTTTTTCAGGTGTCAATATCTCGGGAACGAAAGGTCGCAGGAAAAAAATATTTTTGGCACAAAACGGTACAAAACGAGCCGAATCCAATAAACCTAGTCTCAACTCAATCCGTTCTGGTGGGCTGCTAACTTAACGTTAAGATAGCAGCCCACCTGGGGGGGGTCTATATCTCGAGAACGGTAGAGGTAAAAAAAAAGTTTTGATGACAAAAGTTGGAGCACAAAACGAGTACAAAACGATGGTATAAAAAACTCCTGAAAATTCCAAGAAAAGATTTTTTCCCGCCAAAAAATGACTTTTTCAGATGTCAATATCTCGGGAACGAAAGGTCGCAGGAGAAAAATATTTTTGGCACAAAACGGTACAAAACGAGCCGAATCCAATAAACCTAGTCTCAACTGAATCCGTTCTGGTGGGCTGCTAACTTAACGTTAAGATAGCAGCCCACCTGGGGGGGTCTATATCTCGAGAACGGTAGGGGTACAAAAAAAGTTTTGATGACAAAAGTTGGAGCACAAAACGAGTACAAAACGATGGTATAAAAAAATCCCGAAAATTCCAAGAAAAATTTTTTTCCCGCCAAAAAAGTGACTTTTTCAGATGTCAATATCTCGGGAACGAAAGATCGCAGGAAAAAAATATTTTTGGCACAAAACGGTACAAAACGAGCCGAATCCAATAAACCTAGTCTCAACTCAATCCGTTCTGGTGGGCTGCTAACTTAACGTTAAGATAGCATCCCACCTGGGGGGGGTCTATATCTCGAGAACGGTAGAGGTAAAAAAAAAGTTTTGATGACAAAAGTTGGAGCACAAAACGAGTACAAAACGATGGTATAAAAAACTTCTGAAAATTCCAAGAAAAGATTTTTTCCCGCCAAAAAGTGACTTTTTCAGATGTCAATATCTTGGGAACGAAAGGTCGCAGGAGAAAAATATTTTTGGCACAAAACGGTACAAAACGAGCCAAATCCAATAAACCTAGTCTCAACTCAATCCGTTCTGGTGGGCTGCTAACTTAACGTTAAGATAGCAGCCCACCTGGGGGGGTCTATATCTCGAGAACGGTAGGGGTACAAAAAAAGTTTTGATGACAAAAGTTGGAGCACAAAACGAGTACAAAACGATGGTATAAAAAAATCCCGAAAATTCCAAGAAAATTTTTTTTCCCGTCAAAAAGTGACTTTTTCAGATGTCAATATCTCGGGAACGAAAGGTCGCAGGAGAAAAATATTTTTGGCACAAAACGGTACAAAACGAGCCGAATCCAATAAACCTAGTCTCAACTGAATCCGTTCTGGTGGGCTGCTAACTTAACGTTAAGATAGCAGCCCACCTGGGGGGGGTCTATATCTCGAGAACGGTAGGGGTACAAAATAAATTTTTGTTGGTACAAAACGGCACAAAACGAGTACAAAACGTTGAGCCTTATTTGGTCAAAATCCGTTCTGGTGGGCTGTCAACTTAACGCACCTGATCTTAAGAAAACAAAAGCTAAACTGAACGAGGGTAATGAATTTAATATTTTTTGTTGTTACTACCTTTGTTGTTACTATGATACTATCGTAAAAGATCTAATTTCTATTGACCTCCTATAGACTTATATAAAGGTAATAAGTTCTGAAAAAATCATGTGCCATGAACAGATATACATCCATCAATCTATAGAAACAAATATGAATTTAAATGCTGTAATAGACACATTGCTATATCTGGTCTATAAGAAACACATAGATCCTATATCTTTACAGCAATATTAAAACCAACCAGTTAGTAATCGTGATCAAGCCTACGAGCCTAGGCGAAACTTAAGTCGGTGAGTGAAAATTTAAAGAATCCTAGTTTTATATAATATATTACATAGACCTAATATATATTTGAGCTATGATTTTTAAGAAAATCCATGTTTTTGGACCAAAAAGTTTAAAAATAATGTCTTCAACTTGAAGATGCAGAATATTTTGTAGACTTTAGAATTTACAAATCTAATTTCCATGGTCCAGAAGATCTCAAAAACTAAATCCATAGACAACGTTGCAAACAACATGCTAAGTAAGCGCGTACTTAAATTTTCTCATGGGACTACAAAGGCATAATGATATCACATTAGCAGAGCGTCACACAGCGCACACATTACTGATGGTGATGTAAACTGATACAGGGCTTTCCATTCCAATGAGCACAAAAAATTCAGGTCTTCACCTTCCCAAGTCCCAGAGGTCACATAATTTACGTGAGGGACAGTTTCCCCTCACACATTACCTCCTCGGATGTTACCCTACTCACAAACTTCCCTCCTTCCGTCCTCGTGTACTCCTGTGGGTATCTTCAGAAATAAAACTCATTTTCAAATGGAAAATGTAACATATTATTTGCTCTTACAAAAGAGAAAGAAATTGTCACGTACGATTTGTTGTGCACGAGTTCAGGAAAGTTCTCTTCTGTACCAGCCGTCAAAAATCATCGGTTTCAGCTTCCCAACTCCACCGTCACATGAAATTTAGGTGAAAACATTTCACATCTATTTAATTGACTCTTCATCTTCTCTACTCTACTCTATCTCTCTCTCTCTCTCTCTCTCTCTCTCTCTCTCTCTCTCTCTCTCTCTTTGTCTCTCTCTCACTCTCTCTCTTTTCTCTCTCTATTTTTACTTTGTGTTATTCATTATGATTATGTGTAATTTACTAAAATATAAATGAAAAATACTGTGTGGTTTTACCTACTTACTGCCAGTACCATCGGAAGTCTAGTAGACTTTCACTTTTGGCATCACCTGAGTCCTAGTAAGTAAATAATGTAAATAATAAATAAAAAAATGAAGATGCTCTTTGTAGGTTTGTCTATAATAGCATGGAAATTTATAAAGTTATGAAATTTGGGAGTTTTTTTGAGATTCGACCAAAAGTTCAAACCACATAATATTTATATGTGTAATTAAATTAATTAATCATAGTATTATTATTATTATTACTTCTGAAGCCAAGGTGAAGATGAGCACCGAAGGAAGAGAAAGAGAGGGACATAGTTAGAAGGAGAGGGACATAGTTAAATGTTGAGAGACATAGTTAGAAGGAGAGGGACATAGTTAGAAGGAGAGGGACATATTTAGAAGGAGAGGGACATAGTTAGAAGGAGAGGGTGCAAAAAGAGAGGCATAGTTAGAAGGAGAGGGACATAGTTAGAAGGAGAGGGTGAAGAGAAAGAGACAGGCATAGTTAGAAGGAGAGGGACATAGTTAGAAGGAGAGTGTGAAGAGAAAGAGACAGGCATAGTTAGAAGGAGAGGGACATAGTTAGAAGGAGAGTGTCATAGTTAGAAGGAGAGGGACATAGTTATGTCTATAACTATGTCTAATAGTAGACATGACTATGTCCCTCTCCTTCTAACTATGTTCCTATCCTTAGTTAGTTAGAAGGAGAGGGTCATAGTTAGATGTGGACAGGAGGGAAGAAGATTGAAGAGAGAGAGAGGAGTAGGAACGAGAGACATGTATGGCGCCTCAAAGAGTAATTTATTCTCCCTCTCTCTCCCTCCACCAGCAGCTTGTTGAATGTTTTCACTCCGCCAGCACGGACCTTATGTTTTGCTTTCCTTCTCCTTTCTCTCTCCTCCCCTTCTCATTTCCTTTGGCTTTCTTTGATTCATCAACTCTGTCTCTGTTTCATTTAGCGGTATCCATCTCATTTTTTTTTTTTTTTTTTTTTTTTTTTTTTTTAAGAGGAATGTTTTATTTATTTTTTATTAAATATAAAAAACTTGTCCCAGGGACCGTCCTTCTGGAAGGACCGTCCCTTCTGGACCGTCCATCTCATTTACTCCATACTCTCTCTCTCTCTAATTTGAGACCATCTGTTGCTCTCACTTCACTATGACCTAACTTGTAACTGTGATGAGCTAGAAGGAATCAGTCGTGAAGAGAAGAACATACATAAAACTCTTGCCAAATATGATATTGACACTAATGAGACCCCGAGAGTAAAGGAGCGTTGCCAAGCTTAATATAATAATTATGATAGTTTTTCGAAGGGTATGCAACAAAGTCTAAAAATATCTCCGATATCTAATATCTGATACTCTCGGATGTAGAAAATTCAAACTCTATAAATTAAGGAGCGCGGTAGCGCTCCGACCCGCCAAGTCAATCGAAATAGTTCGCGCGCTACCAAGAGTATACTATACGCGACAGCATAAGTAGCACATTTCGTGTAGTTGTAGGAGAAAAAGTACAAGTGATGGAGGAAATTGAACTACATATACAGATTGGGGCACGATAATAGACAAGCTTTTAAAAAAGAAACATCGAAATCGTTTGAGTTAAGTTGGTCAAAAACACACTGTAAAAACGTCATTTTTTTTCAAAAAATTCTGCTTCTTCTTTGACGTTGACCGCTCTACAGCCAAAACTACTGGACCGATTTTCATGAACGATGGCTCATTTTTTTTCTTCTGGGTGGTAGGTGTGCCTTTTTATGGTTTCATTATCCCAAAAGCTACCATTTGGCCGTTAATTAGGAAAAGGATCATTTTCAGAGCTCAGAATAACATTGCAGTATAGATATTTAATCTAGTTTATTATGTATATACCTATTCATTCACAAACCTTTCAATCCACATGTCCCGATGTGAAATTGTATAAAGATATACTAACCCATAAATAGTCGCCGGTGCTGAGTGAGTTAGCGCGCTAAGCTTACCACGCATGGTGGCCTGTATTCGATCCCCAGCTGGGCAGGAATTTTTCTGCACTTTACTTGGGTGTTTGGGGTCCACTCATACCTCGTGAGGAAAAATGAGTAGTTACTGAATAAGTAACGACCAGTGACGGCATTACCAGAGTTAAAATAAATTAATGTAATAGAATTTGAAAAGTAAAGGAGGCTCTTAGTAATGCTGCACTACCCACAAAATTTGTGAAGAGGCCTTGTGCTTGACCACAAATAATTTCATACATACACATAGCTATAATAAACCTGTAATGCCCAAGGAGTGAAAAAGACAAGATTTTTTTTTCTTCTAAAATGTTGGTTAGGTATATTAGGTTCAAAAATGTAAAAAAAATCTCTAGTACCCAATGTTACATAATGTATGTGTAACATGAATGTCATAAATATTTGGTGACCTTTTTAAGTGGGAAATGTAGAAGTTTCATAGAAAACTTTGTAAAAGCCCCTACACTACCTAATACCTATTCCTAATTAGGAATGTTAGGTACATAGGAAGTGAAAGGCTTTTTCCTCCCTATCCAATTCTCTCTAGTAAATATTTCTTTCACTGGCCGCTAAAAATATTATTATACAAAGTAAAATAAATTGAAGCTTTTATATGTTGCAAACACCACGGCGTTATGTCAATAGTCCAGTTAGCTCAGTGGTTAAGGCGGCACTGAGTAGAGCTAGAGTTGCTAGAGGTCCGCGGGTTCGAGCTGAGACTTGTGATTTTTTTTTTTAAACAAAATACTCTTTACTTGTTTTAGTTTTACATAATTTACATTAAATTTAGTGAGTTTATGAGGTACTATTAACCTTTTTGTTGTGGGTTGTGTTGTACCTCATTTATAATATAAAATAAAAAATTAACAGTTAAAAAAAATATATTTATACATTTATTACTCAACACAATAAGCTTCGTTCTCAGTATTCTTTCACAGAAATTAATTGTAAAAATACATAGTTATCCTCCCATTTAGGATTTTTACCTCATAATAATACATCTTGGGCATACTGCTGGAATAATGGGACTTAAAAGTCTTTATTATTATATCTGACATAAATTAAGGAAATATGTTCAGGGTGTACCCACTATTTGAACCAGTTGAGGGGCCCATCTGGATAAAATGAATGGCACCACACAGCATCCTTGTAAAAATCTGTGACACAGTGCCAATTTATGAAACGGGATTAATTTTAGAATAACCCGGACTATCTCTCTAATCGTTCTTCGACTTGAGGGAGGGTCTCGCTTGTTATCTTACCTTCTTTTAAACATAATTAACCGAACACAGTGAGAACGAACTCACTAAGTGAGGTTATACGCCAGAGCAAAATTAGCACAATTCTTGTAGTTGTAGGAAAAAAAGTACAAGTGATGAAGGAACTCGGACTATAAATAAATATAGATTGGGGCACGATAAAGACAAGCTTTGAAAAAAGAACCATCAAAATCGTTTGAGTTAAGTTGGAGAAAACCAAACTTTAAAAACGTCATTTTTTTCATCATTTTCTGATTCTTCTTTCACGTTGACCGCTCTACAGCCAAAACTACTTGACCGATTTTCACAAACGATGGCAAATTTTTTTCTCGTGAGTAGTAGGTGTGCTTTTTTATTGTTCTATTATCCTAAAAGGGACATTTGGCCCTTAATTGGGAAAAGGATCATTTTCAGAGCTCAGAAAAAAGTTGGTGTATAGATATTCAGTATCTAGTATATTATCACTCTCCCAGATGAGTCAAAAGTCACATATCTACTTTTAAGGTGAAAGAATAATTTGGAGAAGGATACTGTGCTTAGGTATGAATATCAAACTAAAATCTTTATCTTCACATTCAAACTGTTTCATTTATCAACACTTGTTCCTTTAAAGTCATTATTTAATATGTTAAATAGTTTTATATTGAAACAACTTGTATCATTCACCCCACACCTATACAGGGCCACTACAAAAAGTTATAAGATCCCCCAAAAAATATCACTTCGTGACATAAAAAAGTCCCGCCAAGTCGTTCCCCAAAAATATTTCAGTTCCCAAATTCATCCCTCCCTCCCTTCCCAAAAAATATATTAGTTATTTGTGACCTCCCCCAAAAAAATTATTGAAATCAATTTATGGCCCCGCCTTTTATTCATTCACCTAAGTGCAACAGTATACTTATTAATAGCCTCCCCTCTCTCTTTCTTCTAATGTCCTCTTTCTTTTGTTCCTTATTGCATGTTGGAATGTTTCCTTTACAAACTCAGAACTTAAGTCTTATTTCCTTGCTCCTTTCACCGACTTGGGCTCTTGGCGGAGTACCACTAACTGGGAATAATTTTTTTTTAAATCTAATAGACAGTGCTATTTTGAAAGAATTAAAAAGAGATAATTTAACATAATGGTTCTTATGGAGAACAGGAAATGAGAAGTCTAGCCGACCGCGACCCAAGGATGCATTATCTGTATCTAAGTCGCAAAATATCTGCCACCAACGAGAATTCGACCATCAGAACAAGTCACGATTCCGGCTCATTTCCAAGGAACACATGTTTACATATGTCTACATTTATATATAATCTTAGAAAAAAACCAATACATCAGTTCCTTTGGCTAAGAACGGACCTGCTTGGTGGTACTCCGCCAAGAGCCCAAGTCGGTGAAAGGAGCAAGGAAATAAGACTTAAGTTCTGAGTTTGTAAAGGAAACATTCCAACATGCAATAAGGAACAAAAGAAAGAGGACATTAGAAGAAAGAGAGAGGGGAGGCTATTAATAAGTATACTGTTGCACTTAGGTGAATGAATAAAAGGCGGGGCCATAAATTGATTTCAATAATTTTTTTGGGGGAGGTCACAAATAACTAATATATTTTTTGGGAAGGGAGGGAGGGATGAATTTGGGAACTGAAATATTTTTGGGGAACGACTTGGCGGGACTTTTTTATGTCACGAAGTGATATTTTTTGGGGGATATTAACTATCCTTCATCAACAGCAATGATGGCACGCTGATCAAGTCAAGCAGGGTCCAGTGAAGTGGAGACATCGACTGATGACTGTCCTGGTTTCTAAGCCACCCGTAAGCAACATGGCGGTGATCCATGTTCTTCTGATATTTCGCCCCGACTCGGGCTGGGTGAGGTCAATGTGAGTATTTGGGTTGTCTTCCTGTCCAATTGCTACCATACAGTGATGTGAAACATAGGTATTTTCAGAGAGAAAAAACCCAACTTGGTACTATTAATCATTGCTCCATGATATAATAGCCAATAAATTATCACATAGTATAATTTATTATTCTTTTTCACGTTCATACAAACGGGTTTTCAACACTTTGATGTTATATGTTGATTTTAACACGGTTGGACCAGGTTAAAATTCACCTGAAACTACATTTGAATTTCTTCTATTATACAGGGTCTTTCTCAATTGGGTTATTTAGTGGGTCAGAGGCTACAAAAAATCCATATGAAGTAGTGGTCAATTCGTTACAAATTTCGATTGTTATTTACTAATACTTTTGGTCTACCCTGTCGTGTACCACATGTTTTCATTTTTATTCAAATATTGTTAAAACAACAAGCCTTGAAAAAAATGATACATTACGTAATTTTATACACGTACTGAGCAGTGCGGCCATGCCTTTGTTCATATAGTTATTCCCTTTGCGTACGGGGAAACACCTAGTTTATCATAAAAATAGCACATGATATGATAAAAAGTACCTCCTGTATTTAAAAGAAACTTCCTGTATTTAGTAGTACAAATCAATAAGCATTGCAGAGTTTTTTACTTTCCTTATCCTATAATAAGGAAAGTATTGTATTCGTCGAAAATTTGACCTACCCAGTTTTTCACATTTCTGGACGAATCATAGCCTCAGGATACCAAAAAAGTTGTTTTTAGCCATTGGTCCGTGCGTCTGTCTGTCTGTCTGTCTGTCTGTCTGTCTGTCTGTCTGTCTGTCTGTCTGTCTGTGAACAGGATATCTCAAGAACGGTAAGAGCTAGAGACTTGAAATTTGGTATGCAAATCAATTTTATACACCAGACGAACCACGAAACTTTTGGTTGAAATCGGCCGCAAAATGCGGCCTCAGGGCCGCAAATATTGGCCGCAAGCGCCGCTTCTATGAATTGGTTAAAGATACAAAAAAAGTTACAGAACAACATTTTCTTAGATTAAAAAAATAATAGGGGTCTCTTCTTATCATTTTTTTGATATCTTGAACTTTTTGGACCTCGGCCCCAATTTACCGGTATTTTGGGGGGGACCCGCTCAGACTAACTTTTTTATTATTCATCCTAGATGGGGATTGTGACATATCAAATCCAATGATTTTTAGGCGCTGATTACGAATTTGGCTTTAATTTTTAGCTGACTGTTACCTTTGAGTCACCAGTGGCTTTTGGTCCTGTTCCCATTCCTAAAATGATAAGGAAAGTCGTGTGATGTTTACACCAGATTTTTCTTACCTGTTTCTTAAAATTCACGGCCATGTGAGACGGAGCTCCATTTTCTGAGAAATTCTAAATTAGCTATCCACATTAACCTCCCCCATTAACTTCGTTGAGTGGTGCGTCTGCATGTTTGACTGTTTGTTCCTTTATTGGCTCCAATAAGTGTTGTTGAGCCAATCATCCGAAATCGTGCAAGTTTCGTGATTTCTTGCTGGATCGCGGATTGCGGCCATTCAGCCATTCCTACAATTAATTAAATCTTTTTTCAGTCCCTATAAGAAAGCTCAATAATACCTCCGCATATATCAGACTAAATGACAAGACGTATGAATGTGGAACACATCGTACGTACAGTTCACCAAGTACTTGCAATTTATTACTCAAATTGCAGCTCTTCAAGCGGAAACTCTCGAAAAATAACGAGGACTTGCCTTGCTCATTTGAGAACATGTTCCATGTGTTTCATAGATTGATGTTCCTCATGTTCCTTGCATCTGGATTTACAACAGAAGAGGAGGGACGGAGTAAACAGGAGGAAAAATTGAGAAAGGATAGGCAAGTGCTGTGCCGTACTTTAGATAACCTTTCACCATACAACGAGTAGTTCAACCTAATAATAATAATATCATTCCAAGGAGGTACTTGACCTGACCATCTCAAGCATTGGAAGGATAGAATGATATACCCACTTTTTTATACCTTTTACTTTCATTATTCTATATAAAGGCAAGTATATTTTATTTCCCAAATTTTGTAATACTCGTAGTTAGTTTTCAGTTTCAAAACACGTTATTGGAATCCCACAGCTTAAAACCAAAGTTTTAGTTGTTGCATTAGTCCGTTAGCGCTTTGTTAGCTCAGTTAGCTCAGTGGTAAGATACTCCCTTGCCACGCGGAATATTCCGCATGGCAAATGCGGAATATCCCGAGAAATTTGTATTCAAAATTTGGTTACACTTATCTGTTACCGAAGGGATACCTTCGGGTGCGCTCGTGTTGACCCAGCACCTGAATGGACAACCTATAAAACAGACAACAAGTGTCTACGAAATAACAAAGGCTGTGAAACACTCATCTTTCAACAACAAAAAGAGACATCCCAGTCTGCTTTTAACCCACTAAATAAGTTTAAGTATAAAGTAGTGCTTTATATAAGAAGGAAAACTAAAGTTGAGTCCAGTCGAGTCTTTGCTACTAAAAAGAATGCTTTCTTCCCCAAATTCGTTAAATGTTTGTCTGAAACTTATTTGGAAAAACCGAATTGTTTTCGAGAAAAAATTGAGTGCGTTATTTATCTTCAGCCGCCCTGTATAGTAACTAAATAACCCAAACCGACCTCAGTAGCCAAGGCAATAGCCCCGTAACCTGGAGATGAGAGGTTCGACTTCCAAGCGTGCGATGTTCTGGTAAGGCGAGTTTTAGTCATTGTGACACTTATGTGACCGGAGGTCGGTGGTTCGAAACCAAAGATTTAGTAAAGTGAGTTCAGTAATCTTTTTGTGATATCACATCCTGATTAACACAAATATGACAACAACAAAAAATATTGTAACTATCACAAATTTGATAACTGTACAGTAAGTAGGTACTACGACACAATATTGAATAATTTTTAGTAAGATGAATGATTATGGTTCGCATGTAATGCAAATAATGTAATACATCATGCAAAATAGTATGTCTATTTAGCACAATTCCAATTATAACGTAATTTATGCTTGTTATGTTCTGGTACCTCTATCCCTTTTCCTTTCACAAAAAAATGAAAATTCGTTCTGCAAACTGAATATTGTGTGCAGTTAAAAAAATATTTCACCGACCGATTTTTTATTTATTTCATTTTTACTTTTTCCTGAATATTTACTTTGTAATTGCATGAGCGTTAATTTATCATGTTGGGTGAACTCGGACGATTTCTGATATAGGTACAATGTACATACCTGCATAATATATTATGTGGAAACTTTTGTTGTATGCATGTACTATGAAATTAGTCGGATCCAACCACACTCTTAAACAGCAGTGATCGCACTTAACATATAAGACTCCTAACCTGGAGGTCGAAGGTTCGAGTCCCTATGTGTATGGCAAATATTAGTTCGGTGAGTTCAAGTAGTGAAATATCACATTACTAAAACTAAGCAACTTGAGTGTCTGCTTTGCATCTTCGTGTTGAACATGTCCCATAAATGTATATTCAGTCTTATGGAGGGAATAAAAAGTGAAAACCTTGTCGTTTCAAACAAAAATCTACAATCTTATGTTATCTTTGAAACCTTCAGACCTTTAAAACTTCTGAGAGCCTCTGAATGGTGAAATTTTCAATTTAAATTTAAATTCGTTTGAAAATCTATATACGAGCTATTCCAGTCTTTTGTATTTTCAGAATTATCGTCTAAGCCTTTGTAAGTTATAATTTATGACTTGTGAGGCTTTGACAGACACGTCTTTTTCTCTCTTTCTCTCTTGGTCTCTCTCTCTCTCTCTCTCTCTCTCACTCTCTCTCCGTCCCTCGTCAATGTCTAGGTTTTTTTTTCGACAAAGGACCTTTCCAATAGCTAGCTAGCATTTGTTATCTCTCTCGACACATTCAAAAAGGTACCCTTGTGCTATCAATATTGGTATTAAAGTTAGCCCTGTTGGCAAAATAAACATTTGGAATTAACCTACAAGTATGTATGCAGTAGAAGAAGAGAGGATGCGACAGTAGTTCATCCTGCAGGGATTATTCCTACATTTGGAAAGAGCTTTTAGCAGAGCGAAAGTTGATTGAATCGAAAATGTAAACCGTTTTATAGGAAACTTTCAGTCTCTCACCCCAGTGCAAAATCAAAGCTCATCTTGCAAAGGGTAGAGAAAGCTTTTCCATTTCTCTCGTAATGAAAATCACGAGTAAGGAAAAGGTGATAAAGTGAGACGTGAATAATTTATGAGCGAGACAGAGAATCCAGGAGGAAGGGAGGAAAGAGAGGAGAAGAATCAATACACATACCTACTCCTATTTAATATTGTATACCATTGATCAATCAGCCAATGTTCCTTCGTCCTGATAGTGAGTCTTTGCTTCCTCTCACTTTTCTTATCTGCAGTCTCACTCCTAACTATTTTCTTCATGCTGATTTGTGCTCTATGTGAAAAGAACTGATGTTTCACTATTACTTATACTTAACTTTCAAGAGGTGTTGATATATTCATTGGGACATATTCAAAGTAGAACTCATTTTCCATGCATGACCATAGGAGTTGAAAGTTATGTTAAACGCTCGCTACTCGATTATTTACATACCTGGCTGATTTTCGTTCTGATGTCAGAGCTGACGATGGTTTTGTTTCTCAACACTAATAACGACACAAGTTCTGTGTGCCGCCGCGTTGTCTATCACAAGACTAACAAGACATACATACATAACTTTGCAGCAATTTAATAAACTATAGAGCTGAAATTTGAAGAAAAAAAATTCAAGGCTTTATGTATTACGAGGGCTTATATTATTCAGGGCCTTATATATTACAAGGCCTTAAATTATTATATTAGAATCATTCTAAGAGTTACAAGTCAATATACTTACAATTAAGAAATTCAGACAGGTACCTTTAGAAGTGAAATTAGGAGTTCACTCAAGTTCATATCTCTTAAACTTGCTATGAAGAATGATTGTGATACAGGCCCCTCGGGCCGTTCAGGAAACAGTGCGAAAAAAATCTATCGGGCCCACAGTATCCATTACTCTATTTCACTTTCATGCTGGATGTTACTTAACATCGGTGGGTAATATCAGTGCTTACCTTAGATAAAGCTTAGGTTCTTTCGTTCTTTGGTAGGAATCTTTATGAATGGTTTTGAATATCCAAAAACAATGACTCAGCTTTGCAACATCTGTAACAATGCGAATAAGATATTACATTTTTAAAAGTAAAACCATTGTATCTCTCCGTATTTGTACCTTGCTTTTATACTGTACAGTGTACATACAGTATGTACATAATAAGTTCAATGTAGGTACCTATGTATTTCTTACTAAGAAATCTAATGGCATTATTGTTATCATCATAGTAAGTTTACTTTTGTGTATAGTTACATAATACATAATATTTACCTTTTCCTATTTTTGACTTTGGTTTATGTGCAATTATTGTATTTGTCAACCAATAATAAATAAATAAAATGTAGGTAAATATTTTATAATTACGTCAGAACGGATTCCTGAAGATTCCATGTCTAAATTTATGATCGCCCGTTATTTCGTTGTATGCAATATGCAAGATGTTGAACGTAATGTACAATTGTAGGTACATCTCAATAGATTATACTATATTTTGTGAGAAATTTTCAATTTTGCCAACCAAGGTCCAAATTATGAAACAGGATTTGTTAATGTTATTAGTAGACACTATCCCTTAACTTTCATCTTGACAACAACTGTAGAGGTCATAATCTATTTTTTAACGTGATACAATAGTTTATTCACGGTATACAAATTTGTCTTGTGCCTATCAACCCGGCTAAATGGGTTGCTTTTGCCCAATGCCAGAAAAAAATTATAACGGCAGGATTCGAGGAAATAAATTTTAGCAATAATCATTTCAGAAGTTCACGTTGAAATCTAGCATCTATCTAACAACCATAATCTCTATATATAAAACAGAAAAAAGGACTACCTACCTACCTACCTACCTACCTACCTACCTACCTACCTATGTTTGTTTGTTTGTCCGAAGTTGTTTAGCCAAAACGGTAAGAGATAGCGAAAAATGTCTCAGAATTGACCCCCCCAAAACCATTATCACTTTGTCCAGAAAAATTATAAAAAGTTCAAAAAGGCATTGCTGTCCAGCAGTACGGCCATGCCTTAGTAAATTTGAAATTTAGTCCCCTTGCAAAGCACGGGCAAACGGCTAGTAAATTATATTTTGAATGATGTTTTTTGAACTTGATTTCCAATCATTTCAGCGCTAAGTATTAGCTATAAATGTCTAATATAGGAACTTGGCACTAAACTGGTAGGAACGTATAGTCTCTTTATACGTTCTTACTCTCTTTTTCGTTTCCTTTGTTTAAATGCAGTCTGAATGGGAAAATACGTAGCTCTATGGAATTATTATAATTATGTACTATATCAAATATGAAATGGGTATTCAAAGTAAGTTAAACAAACATAGAAAATAATTAGAACTATATGTTCGTTATAAATATTTATATTTTATCCATGTTTATAGCAGATTGCAGACACTTAATAATAATTATGTAATATTTCTTTCTCTTTATTTCCTCGGTTTACTAGTCCTCTCTCTGTCTCTTTCTCTCTCTCTCTCTTTCTTTCCCCTTTGTCCAACAATGAACGTTACAGTTTAAAAAAAGTTAAAACTTTTTACTTTTATAAGTGAAGTCATAAAAATTACAAATTGAATTTACTAAAAAATTCAAACTTAATAAGCGCAACAAAAGTTTGAAAAACTATCAAGTCACTTGACATTAACTTCCGGAGCACTCCTAGTCTGCTGGATTACCAACTAAGGTTGGTAATCCAGTAATCCATTGGGAAGTGGACTCATATCCAGAGGTCCAAGTTCAGCGAAGATTTGAGTGAGTTTGAATTATTGTGATATCACATTGTGATGAATATAAATATTATAACTTTTTTCGTAACTTTCGGCATTTTAATATTGCACAGGAATTGAGCTTACATACCCTACTGAGCCTAGTAACATTGAAAAGACTTTATTTGCTTATTTTCAGATTCAGACAAGCGACTAGTCGATTGATTGCATTTTTGGTTTTTGTCGAAAAATAAACTGTTTTTGATTGCATTGTCCGACAGAAAAAATATAAAAATGGAGTGATAATAAATAATTTACAAGTGTCCCCAAGCGCAGTCGGATTTTAGCAAGAAAGTTTGGTTTGAGTTCATTATGACAAGCACAGATCAGACAAACTCGTTAGTATTAACTTTTTTTTAATTGATAATATATCCTGTATCCAGGCATTCCTCTATAGATACGAAAAGGGTATTAGAGAGAGAGAGAGAGAAGGAGCAAGGTAGTGGGGTAAACTACCTTGCTCCTTCTCTCCCTTTCTTTGTCCCACTACCTTGCTCTTTCTCTCCCTTTTTTTGCCCCACTACCTTGCTCCTTCTCTCCCTTTCTTTTCCCCACTACCTTGCTCCTTCTCTCCCTTTCTTTGTCCCACTACCTTGCTCTTTCTCTCCCTTTCTTTACCCCACTACCTTGCTCCTTCTCTCCCTTTTTTTGCCCCACTACTTTGCTCCTTCTCTCCCTTTCTTTGTCCCACTACCTTGCTCCTTCTCTCCCTTTCTTTGTCCCACTACCTTGCTCCTTCTCTCTCTTTCTTTGTCCCACTACCTTGCTCCTTCTCTCCCTTTTTTTGCCCCACTACCTTGCTCCTTCTCTCCCTTTCTTTGTCCCACTACCTTGCTCCTTCTCTCCCTTTCTTTGTCCCACTACCTTGCTCCTTTCTCTCCCTTTCTTTGTCCCACTACCTTGCTCCTTCTCTCTCTTTCTTTACCCCACTACCTTAGTGGTAGTGGGACAAAGAAAGGGAGAGAAGGAGCAAGGTAGTGGGGTAAAGAAAGGGAGAGAAAGAAAGGGAGAGAGACTTGCACGGGTACGGGGATATCGCTACCTCTGGGTGTGAACGTATAATTGACGGTAATTGAATTAGCATATCTCAAATTTCTATTCGAAATGCCTCTAATTTTTCCAAGTGGAGGGAGATCGGATCGGATGTGCATGGGTAGGGATGTTTAGTAACCTAGCAGATCGGAGGGGACGGGAATTGGGAGGGATGTTTAGTAACTCAAGGTTTACCTTTCCTACCGGGTGGATATAAATCAGGGTTAATAATCATGTGAGACGAAATTTAGGCCTACTTGAAAAATCATGGTGCTAGTACATAACTTAATATTATATAGGTTTATTTTCATAATGTAATTTAAATTAAAAAAGAAAAATGATGAAATAGCTTGATCAGTCATCTATAATAATGTGTTTAATTTAAATAAAAAAAAATATTATAAAATCTAATGTTCGCATTTATACCACCAATTTTCCCTAAACCATTTGTTAGTGGCTCTATCAAATTGTATATTTTATACTGATCAAAATTTAAGTTTAGATTGTTCATCAACAGCAAAAGCTTTCGGATGGTTTCAATACCTACCACACGGTATACCTATTTGAACATGAAGCTCTAAACGCCAGAAATGTATGAATTTTGAATGAATTATGAATAATCATAATGAAGTTAAAATGCCATTGAAAACTGCTGAGAGGTGAATAATGCTGTGCTTGTCATTGGCGACGGGCTGATAATTTTATAAGTATACACATTACATGTATTTATGTATAATTTTATAAGTATATAGCTAGGTTTTGGTATATAGAAGTCACCGTGGCAGAGTGAGTTAGCGCGCTAGGCATTGCACGCACGGTGACCTGGGTTCGATCCCCAGCGGGGCAGGATTTTTTTCTGCTCTGTACTTGGGTGTTCGGGGTCCACTCATACCTCGTGAGGAAAAATGAGTAGCTGCTTTAATGTTAGCAGCGACCAGTGGCGGAATTATAGGCAAAAACAAGATTATTAGGATATTTAAGATATGGACAAGTCCTATAATTCTGCGCTACCCACTAAAATTGTGATGTAATAACACAAAGAAACACATTATTATTATAGGTTTTGGTATATACAGTATGTTTCAGAAAAGGTGGCCACCCCCTCGTAACTTTTGAACGCGACGGAATTTTTCAATTCTGTAAAGTCCTAGGTATAGGAAGTGCCCTACGGCCCATGCTGTGGTCATATTTATTTTTGGCCCCGGTCGGTATGTTTCAGAAACATACTGCATACAGTATGTTTCAGAAAAGGTGGCCACCCCCTCGTAACTTTTGAACGCGACGGAATTTTTCAATTCTGTAAAGTCCTAAGCATAGAAAGTGCCCTATGGCCCATCCTGTGGTCATATTTATTTTTGGCCCCGGTCGGCCCTTCCGGCTTTTAGGCCATATTTTTTCATTTTTCTCGCGAATTTTAAATGGAATGCTATATTTTTTATTCCTGTTAATTAAAGTCCAAGTTAAACTGAGTATAATGAGCTTTTAAAATTTTCAAAAACCTTATCAGGGGTGGAGCTAGTAGGGTGCAAGTTTCAAAATTGTTACAACCCTGTATTTCAGCGTTAGTTAGATTTTTTAGTACTTTTTTTATGTTCATAGGTTTAAAATATTGTTTTACACCATATGAAATCAAAAAAATATTCTTGTTTACTTCTAATCAGGGTCATAGTAAAGTTTTTGTAAAAGTCCTTTTTTTCTCACGTCAATTTTTCCGTGAATTAATGGTGTTCTCGAAATTGGCATTTTTAGAGGTGAAAGTCTGCAGTGACGTATGTTTTTTATGCTTGAAATCGAAAGAATACTTAACGGAAAAGCGATTAAAATCATAAAAAAAGCCATTTAACCTGCTAGTTTTTTCACGACAGTGTCCGGTAAAGTGGGTGAATTTCGTATTGGATTTTTTTGTTGTTGAGGAAACCCAATTGGCATAGAAAATAAATAATACCTAATAAGGGAATAATACTTCAATTAACATAACTAAATGCGAAATTAAATGAAGACTTTTTCTTCTAAATCAGTACCGGATATTTTTTTTTTCTCTCTCTCTTTTCTTTTTTTCACTTTTCAAAGTTAAAGTTGTATCAAAAATAATTATCGGATAATGCTGCTTCTAAAGTCGGCCTAGGGGTCCCCTCTTGAGACAATTTTAGTTGTTAAGTTGGTAAAATCTGTAGAAAACACATTGTCAATAATTCTGGAGTCAGTCCGATGGCGCTTTGAATGCAACGATTCTTGTAGGATCACCGAAGTTAAGCAATGTCCAGCGAGGAGAAGACTTCGTGATGCTGGCATTCCGGCCTAACCCAGGCTGGGTGAGATAAATGTGTTTAGGAGGTTGGTGAGTTTCTTGCGAATGGAATGTAACACCCCCGTTATGATATGACCATGCAGTTGAAACGCGATATTAAACCCAAATTTTAAAAAAAATCATACTGGTGTTGCTAGTAATGAATACCAGGTCTCTAAATAAAAATCTAATTATCTCGAAATTTAAGAGAAAAAAATACCAGGTCAAGTACCAAACTCTTGAGGGTGAAAATTAAACCAATTCAATTATTTTAAAGAGGCGAAGAGAGAGAGAGAGAGAGAGAGAGAGAGAGAAAGAGAGAGAAAAAAAAAATTATCCGGCACTGATTTAGAAGAAATAATCTTCATTTAATTTCGCATTTAGTTATGTTAATTGAAGTATTATTCCCTTATTAGTTATTATTTATTTTCTATGCCAATTGGGTTTCCTCAACAAAAAAAAAATCCAATACGAAATTCACCCACTTTACCGGACACTGTCGTGAAAAAACTAGCAGGTTAAATGGCTTTTTTTATGATTTTAATCGCTTCTCCGTTAAGTTTTCTTTCGATTTCAAAACATATGTCACTGCAGACTTCAACCTCTAAAAATGCCAATTTCGAGATCACCATTAATTTACGGAAAAATTGACGTGAGAAAAAAAGGACTTTTACAAAAACCTTACTATGACCCTGATTAGAAGTAAACAAGAATATTTTTTTGATTTCATATGGTGTAAAACAATATTTTGAACCTACGAACATAAAAAAAGTACTAAAAAATCTAACTAACGCTGAAATACAGGGTGTAACAATTTTGAAACTTGCACCCTACTAGCTCCGCCCCTGATAAGGTTTTTGAAAATTTTAAAAGCTCATTATACTCAGCCTAACTTGGACTTTAATTAACAGGAATAAAAAATATAGCATTCTATTTAAAATTCGCGAGAAAAATGAAAAAATATGGCCTAAAAGCCGGAAGGGCCGACCGGGGCCAAAAATAAATATGACCACAGGATGGGCCATAGGGCACTTCCTATACCTAGGACTTTACAGAATTGAAAAATTCCGTCACGTTCAAAAGTTACGAGGGGGTGGCCACCTTTTCTGAAACATACTGTATACCAACAGACCAACATATCTCATTGTTCATATCATATATTGTTAAATCACTAAGTACTCTTACGTTTCAAAAAGCGCTCTTAACCGATTTTTAGCGTCGAATTATGAAACAAGAATAAAGTTGAGAATTCAGCCTGACTGTTAATCAACTCGGGCTATAGTGCCCTGTGGTTGGTTGAAATTTCGACTTGGTGGAATGTCTGGTTTATCTCAACTTCAATCCTGCTTCATAATCTGGCCCTTATTAGAGAGTACCTACATTTAAATATGTGTACAGCGTACTCCAGCTCTGTGGTAACAAGAAAAATTTCCGAAGTGATTTTATGTTTGGCTTTTGTTTGTAGAGATGGACGTTTTTCTTTGTTAAAAATGATATTTACTTGAAAATGATTGGATTTTAAAAAACTGGATTAATAAAATGAAAATAAAAAAAACACTGCTAATCATTGACACAATATTTCATCTTTCAAATGGGACCATTTACAGAATGGGAACATCTACAGAATGTCTGTTGAATTTCGTCGAAATCCGTTCAGTAGTGTCTGAGATTTGCGCGTTACAAGGAATGTATTTAAGAGACCGACAGACAGACTGACGGACACGAAACCAAAGTTGCTGAGGAGGTTATGAAACGTCCAGAAATAGTAAAAAAATTAAAATCGGAGCAAAAAGATATTTTTTTTACAAATGCGAACACAATACTTCTGATTTCTAATAATAGATATTTCACGGAAGTAAGCGATTGGATCTAGTGGTTTGTTCAATGAAAGTCATGAAAACAGCTGTCCAGGTATGTTCTGATATTCATGTACAATTGTACATCTAATACAACTTCTCCTCTTACTTCCGATAAATTTCTAATGTTCGAAATCGGAAATATTGTGTTCGTTTTTGTAAAGAAAAAGTATTTGCTCCGATTTCAATTTATTTCTATTTATAATACTGAACTAACACGAATAAACATGAATATTCTACAAGGGATCATTGTCTAATTAATGAAAACAAGACGGGAGACAAATCCCTCAATGTTTGGAAACAAATATCTCCATTCTGAATCAAATCCCTTGTCTCTAAGTCCGAAGTTTATATTACCCGCTGCAGTTTTAATCCATGAATTTGAATTCGCTTTTGATTAGTAAACCGCAGACTCTGCCATTTGACCACATTCGTACTGATCAGACTATAATTCACTTACCAAACAGAAGCATTAGGCAAGATTTATGAACCCGAGCAAGATAATTCAAGTGTAAATACACCTACCTAGTGCTAAGCCCTTTTGGTCTATTTATGCATAACCATAATTAATTATGTTTGTATGTATTTAAAATCTCAGCGAACAGAATTGTACTGTCTTTCTATAATACTTATTTTTGTCAAAAACTTAAAAATGGATTTCAGAATACATCTGAAATCCATTATTAGGTTCTAAAATATAACTCAGCTGCAAATTTTAGGTGGTTTAGAAATTTAGATATGGACGTTGGATGTGCATTACCTACTTGTCAACTTACAATTCATAAAATTTATGATAGTATGCAGGTATGTATAGCATGCGCGGATATAGGGGGGGGGGGGCACGGGGGGCACGTGCCCCCCCAGATTTTTTCGGTAAGCGGTGTTTCTCAAATTTCATTATACCTAATCCCATAAAAAAAAGATCTCAATGAGTTAGGGGGGCACGGGCCCCAAAATAATTCCCAATTCTAAGACTAATCCCGTTAAAAAAAATCTCAATGAGTTAGGGGGGCACAGGCCCCAAAATAATTCACAATTAAGACCAATAAGAAATAACTAAATAATAAAGTTGTCAAATCCACACAGATTGTCCGAGAAACCTGAAATTTTACCTTTAGGTCCATTTGGATCAGGGAATATATCTCTAGGGTTCAGCTAAACGGGGTTAGGACAAAAAATGGATGGGTGACACAAAAAAATCACATTTTGCTACCGAAGTGACATTTTTTTCTCTCAAAATTTGTCGTGATGGCACCACGGCGGCGTATCAACTCAAAAATAGAAAGTTTTAAGCAAGGGTTCAAGATTTCATTTGAGATAACAATCACGAAATTCTGATGACCCGTTCTTGAGCTACGTTGAGTAAGGACATAAAATGGATGGGTAAACAAAAAGTATTTACGTTTTTTGACCTGGCTGACATTTTTTCTGTCCTGAAATATATTATGTCCTGACGAACTATCAATGCAGAGCGAGAATGATTTTGCAAGGGTTGTAGTCTTCATTTGACATATTGATCGCGAAATTCTGATGAGCCATTCTTGAGCTGCATTAAGGACAAGAAATGGATGGGTGACACAAAAAATATTGCCTTTTTTTTGGTGTTGTGTGAGTGTGTGTGTGTGTGTGTGTGATGTGTGTTTGTGGTGTGTGTGGTTTGTGTGTGTGGTGTGTGTGGTGTTGTTGTGTGTGTGGGTGGGTGCGTGGTGTGTGTGTGGTGGGTGCGTGGTGTGTGTGTGTGTGTGGTGGGTGCGTGTGATAGGCTTACGAAGCGGCGGGTGCAGCCCGCTAGTTAGGTATATTGTGCGATTGTGCCCCCCCAGTACAAGAGGGCTATATCCGCGCATGATTTATAGTTGAATACTATATAGTATATAGCATACCTTAGACTGGCTTAGGCTAATACCAACAAAACGCACATCAGTATACTGAATCAGTAAAATTAACATACGTAATTATCTAGATGGCGACATACAAAATAATAATGTGATCCATCTACACTCCTCAGCTCTACCTCTATCCTCCTGAGACCTGAATGTGCTTTTAAAAGTACATAAGACAACTTCACTTCACACTACTATCTTCTCTCAAAAACCGTCGGGAATTTTTGAAAATTCCATGTACTTTATAAAAGTACGCCAGGTCTTAATCAGTACTTTCTGGAATACATGCCAAGGACTCAAGCAGTATCTGTCTTATGTACTTTTAAAAGTACATCCAGGTCTAAATCACTACTCTCGGGAAAACATGCCCAGGTCTCAGGAGGCTATAGATGCTGTAACTGTAGAATACCTATTATTTATTATAAAAATATAGATGTTAATTCAAATAACGTCAAGCACTTTATGCAAACTATACATATTTGTTTTCAAATAAAATGAAATTATGTAAAAGAGATTGTTAATTATGAAATGAACATAATTATGTTTAACTTGAGCTCCATAACGGAATAAATAGAACGGAACAAGCGCTGGCAGGATATGAAAGAGGGGGGGGGGGCAAAGAGTAGAGTATCGAGATACAAAGGGAGGATAGAGAGAGGAGGAGGAGACAGGGAGGCAACGAGAACGGAGGAAGGGAAGACAAATTAGAAGAGACAGAATATTATAAAAGATGGAAAGAATAATAGGGAAAAATGGGGATATAATAAATAAATAAAATAATAAATAAATAAAATATTGTGAGTGACATTTTTTCTCGAAAATGTGTAGTGCCGACCTATCAACTCCAATAAACTTGAATTTGACATGTACGAGTATTATGTAGATTTGTAGATCGCGAAATTCTGATGAGCCGTTCTTGAGCTACGCCGAGTAAGGACAAAAAATGGATTTGTGACACAAAAAATATTCACGTTTTTTTTTTTTTACTTAAATGACATTTTCTTTATATGAATGTACCAGTGTACCTAGTGTGTTCAGACATTTTTTCTCGAAATTTGAAGTGACGACCTATCTCAAAGCGAGAAAATTTTAGGCAAGGGTCTAAACTTTCATTATTTGACATATTGATCGCAAAATTCTGATTAGCCGTTCTTTAGCTACGCCGGGTAAGGACAAAAAATTAATGGGTGACACAAGTTTATTTCTCACTTTTTTTACTTTTCATTGCGGTGTGTGTGTGTGTGTGTGTGTGGTGTTTGGGCTGAGTGTGTGGTGTGTCTTAGTGGTGTGTGTGTTTGTGTGTGTTAGTGTCTGTGTATTTGTGTGTGTGAGTGTGAGAGACAGTAGGAGGTAGTGGGAGAGATAGTTGGAGGTAGTGAGAGAGATAGTAGCAGGTAGAGGGAGAGATAGTAGGAGGTAGTGGGAGAGATAGTAGGAGATAGTGGGAGAGATAGTAGGAGGTAGTGGGAGAGATAGTAGCAGGTAGAGGGAGAGATAGTAGGAGGTAGTGGGAGAGATAGTAGGAGGTAGTTTGAGAAACAGTAGGAGGTAGTGGGAGAGATAGTAGGAGGTAGTTGGAGAGATAGTAGGAGGTAGTAGGAGAGAAAGTAGGAGGTAGTGGGAGAGATAGTAGCAGGTAGAGGGAGAGATAGTAGGAGGTAGTGGGAGAGATAGTAGGAGGTAGTGGGAGAGATAGTAGGAGGTAGTGGGAGGTAGTAGGAGAGATAGTAGGTGGTAGTGGGAGAAACAGTATTGGGAGAGGCAGTTTAGGAGAGGAGGGTGAGAGGGACTAGAAGCAGTTAAATTAGAAATGCAAAATAATGAAATATGTAAATGAAATTAGGAAAAGAATATAAAAATATTCTCGACATGATTGCTAAGAGCGCTCTAAACATTTTTAAAAATTCTATTTGCTAACAACCTTCTGTCTCTTTTTCAGTTCAAAATTCTATCAATATCAGCAATAACCTCGTATATTCGAAAGTAATTAGAAAATAGAAAATCTTGAAAATTCAAACACTTCTCTTAATTAAATGCTGAAAAAATATTATCTCTAAGGTTCTTGTTATTCATCGTCATACAGCTATTTCCATGATACAACAGCTTCTCTAGACGCTTGTAGTCTGTGTTTGGCTTGTCGAGCAAATATTTTGTTTACTCCGGGGTTCAAACCTTGGCTCTTTCGTTTAGTATATCACCATTGAGCTAATCATTCGCTCAATGGTCACGTAATAGCTAATGATCTTTGCTGATCCACTCAAAATAATATTATATTAAAGAATTATGTACGTACAGAAGTACCTACTATTATTTAATGTAAGTAATACTTATAGGTTATAGAATGTGATTGGATTCCTAGGTTGGTTTTAAATAAATATTAGAATTTATTGTTTATCTTTTTATACTATCTACCTACTATATATATTATATTTTTTCTATTTATTTATAAGTAGAGATATCAGGAGGATAATTAAATTGATATGAGGATATTATAGCAGGGTTGTCCTTTTAAATTTTGTGTTAGTCACTAGCATGATGTAACAAGGGTGATGTTGCAAGGGTAATGTCGCAATTACTTGAACCACCAACCACCAGTTCACAATTCCACCACCTTAAGAATTGAGCTTCTGAGATCAGCAAGAGTTTCAATGATATACCAGTATAGCTACATATTCTTGAGCTCCTCAGGAGATGAATAACGTGTTAGCTGAATATTTTTTCATATTGCTATTTTTCAGAGTGCTATGGTCATGTTTATTTCAATATCAGAAGTATACTTCCTATTGTTCGCCTGAATTTCGGAGGTATTTGAGTAGAAATATTTGGATTCTTTTCATGGAGACTACTGTCAACGTAATCCACTCAACTTTTGTTACAGATTCAGAAAGGATGGTCAAATTGAATTTCCATCTTCTTGCTCTGAATAAGAGAACGAGAAACTACTTTGTTAAGAATAGACGAGAACGTGCTTGTCAGTGGCGGCTCGTCGGGTGAAGACACTGAAGACATTTTCACCTAATTTTGAACAGTGAAAACACTACTCATAATCCCTTGAACATGGCACAATTGATCCAACTCAAAGAAAAAAAAAAAAAAAAAAAAAAAAAAAAGAGTAAGCTTTGTGTAAAATAGATCAATGCTGCTTAACATTTCATGTTACTTTCCAAGGAGAACACCAAATGTGAAGACAATTCGAAATTGTCTTCAGTTGTCCTTGAATCAACCAATCAGAGTTGAGTATTTCCAAGTAGGTATCATGAAATATTAGGCAAGAACTATATCTATGTAATATGCTACTGAGGACAGTCTTCAGTTGTATTCAGTTTACATTATCTACACGACCTCATACGAAATGTCACGAAGCCACATACCATGTGCGATGTCATGTGTTTTTGATATTAACATTGTTGCCAGTAGCATTATGCCAGACGTAGGAAACCAGTCAATGATTTAGCCTCCCATATCTAGCACAATCTTGTAATATTTAAAAAAAATAATAATAATAATAACGTAGGCGCTAGGAAAGCAGGATTTTGTGTCATGAATTTTGGATATTATTTCTCATTTTTTGGGTTCTAATTTTGTACATAGTTCCTAAACGATAGCCGATACCAATAAATTTTAACTATATTTTATGTATCTTGTCAACTATATGTAGTATTAAAAAGGACATCTCGATTGAAGTCAAATCTCGGAAATAATTATTTAATGTAGGTACCGAAATTGAGCCAAATAAGATAATCTGGTATCTAGTTGTTCCAAGAAGTTTTTTAAATAGGGACAATGGTGGTCCTGTTTAAGATCCTGACTATGGAACCACTTTAAAAAAAATCATGAAATTAGACGTGTTGAAATGAAATTCTCAAGAGAAAATTCTGTTCAGGCGGTGTAGTATTATTTTTTTAAATAAATAAATACGTCTTACATGATTTGAGGGATTTCTTTAAATTTAAAATATAGCTCTTGAAGTTTGTAGAAATTTAGCAATCAAATTAACTTGGCAACATTGTATCTCTTATCTTTAGAATGTAAACAAAACTTGTCGCGCACTTTTTAAATTTTATTAGACCATTTTCAAATCTTTTCAACGGTAATCAAGTGACTTTTAATTGGTGTAACTAGTTAATAAAGTTATTTCCCAGTATTTGATACAGGATAGAAACATTATTCCTACCTGATCTGACCTGTGCTTTTCATAATAAGTTGAATATGAAGTAGCTATGTACTTCTTTCAGTGTCAGAAATAACATTATAATTATGCAGGTTGCAGGTAGCTAAGCACACAGCTTCCAGTGAAGTACTTAAAATTATAAGGCAATATCTGTGTTTTTCTTAAATACCTAGTCATTTAAACATCAATTTAAGCACAAATTTAAGCTGATTTTATATTTGTAGTAAGTATGTTTTCTTAGATTTATTTTGTAATCTGGTGGTGGATTTTCTTCCAGTTTTGGATTGTAATTTTTAGTCTTCAACTAACTTTCTTTCCTTCCTAGTTCTAACTACTGAGGTATAATCCTAATATTTTTATTTTAATTCCTTTTTACCAACTTTTA